>VZQC01009321.1:1065736-1131068 GCA_009823505.1 Rhizomys pruinosus
AAAAAAAAAAAAAAAAAAAAAAAAGTTTTTTGTATGAAAATGGTTTTATAAGTTCTTGAAAATTAAAAAAAAAAAAACTAACTTTTAAAAGTTATATGGAGAAGAGATTTGACAGCAGGCTTCCTCGTCTTGGCCTTTGTTCCCAGGAATTGCTTTCCCCTTTGGAATTTCTCACTGTTCCCAACTGAAAACCTTAGACTGGTCTCAGACTCTGCAAAGACGGACTGCTGAACAGATCTTTTCAGAGTCGCCCCTTATCTTAATCATTTCAGGAAAATTCCCCAAGGACTCAGGGATTGCAGATGGGAACTGCAGAGGATGTGACAAGTGTCTTGATTACCTAGCGTGCTGAATAGTCTCTGCCATCTTTATTTTGGAAGCTCCGCTCAGGTTTGGCTGCTTGCCAGAGTCTCCGCTTATCTCCAGCTGACTGAGTCTGTCTTGTTTCTCCCTTGCCTTGCAGGAGCATTTTCAGATGTGTCTGTGCTCCCCGAAATCCAGGCAGCGAAGAGGGAGGCCCAGAAGGAAACTGGTATTTCCTCTCCTTCCTGCTTTGGTCTCCTTTTCTAAGTTCTTTCCCCCGCCTCCCCCAGTCCAAAAGGCCTCTTGGATGACTGACAGCAAAACTGTGGACCCATTTAGAGGAGTTTTCTGTGTCTTGTGTCTTCCAAAAGCTACCCCTAATCTTGTAAACAGATGGTGTCAAACAAACAGAACAAATATGAGAAATGCAGAATTTCAAGACTGTTTTGATTCATAGAATACATTGAAGCTACTCCTTTTGGTCAGAAATATTTATCAAAATAGCACCAACTGACCTCTTTATTATGTATGAAGTGAGATGTCTGTGTTATTAAAACTGGCTGTAGGAGAAAAATGATTGAAATGAAGCTACTTATTTAATCAACCATTTTAATATAGTCAATATGGTAATTGTAAGGAGAAAAAGCACCTTCATTCAGAACAGGCTTATCCATACTGATGGTTTAGCTTATTACTTCTAATTTTAAATGTATGCACATCACTGAGCATAGGTATGTGGTATATACATGATGGTTAGCTATGTCATGATTCCATTAGTTTCTTTTGTATACAAAGTATATATTTCATAATTATATACAAGTGTGACGTGTTTCTATTATGTACTTTAAAACATTTCTAAATCATACTGGCTTAGAGTTAAATACAATGTATCAAAAGCTAGTTATAATTAATTTTTTGATTAAGCAGTAGAAAAATATGATTACACATATAATATTGTCACTAACCAATTCAAAGCCATATTAATTTATCTCCAAATTACTCTGGTATTTAATAGTGGTGATCCTGTTGAATACTGGCAGCCAATGAACTGAATTCAGCAATCAGTGAATTAAATTAGTCAACAAAAGTGTTCCTTTTGAATAAGTTCATACTTCTGAAAAAGAAAATTCAGTTTTACAGCTTTTCTAGATTAACAAGAATCCTGAGCAGAATTGGTCTTGCCAAATTTTGTATGTTCTCAAGTTTGCTTCTCAATTGGGGCTGCTTGTTAATAGACTACAGCGTGTGAATTTACAGAACTCAATTTTCTGATTTTTTTTACTCTCCCGCAAATTACTCATGTGTTCATGTATGAATCCCCCCCCCAGTCTTTAGGTTCCTATAAATAAGTGTCAGTTAAATCTCTTCTAAGCAGCTGAAGTCATAATGATTTTTCTCCCCTTTGGGGTAATAACACCAACTCCCAAATTTCTGATTATGTACTACTTTATTTTAAAATTATGTGTGATCAAAAATTATTCAAACTACAGGATATCTAAATCTTGTTTACTTTGAATCCCGAATATTCTTGGCACAATTCCTAAAGCCTATTAGCCAGTAAGTGATTGTTCATTGAATGGTAAAATTTTCTTCTTTGTTCCAATATACATTATGCAACTAACATCTTCTGAGATACAGATGTTGAAATTTAAATTTTATTTTTGCTAAGCACATGATGGCTATGTTTAAAATATTGATCTAGAGAGGTATGAAATTATTTTGAACACAAGAGTATTTTCTATAATCAAATACTTGACCAATTTAATTGGTTTTCCCCATAATTAACATGCTATAATTTGATTCTTAAGAGGTTTTACTGCTAAAAACAATTCACAAAGAACTCTGGAATACCCGTGGTGTACCTTTATTAATATTTTAATGGTATCGTGTACAAAATCTAAGAAAAGCTGTTACTTCCAAATTATAATGTGGTACTAAATTGTCTTAAAATGATTAAATGTGGCCAGGCATGTTGGTGCAAGCTTTTAGTCCCAGCACTCTGGAGTCAGAGGCAGGGGGATCTCTGTGAGTTCAAGGCCAGGCTGGTCTACAGAGCCAGCTTCAGGCCAGCTGGGACTAAAAGGAGACCCTGTCTCAAAAAGACCTAAAAATAGATAGATAGGTAGGTAGATAGATAGATCATAAGAAATTTTTAGTTATATAATTTATTGGCATTGAGCATGCTGAGGGTTAATAAATGAAAGAGGTGTGTATATTTAGGAAGTGTTCCATTTGATGCATGGCCTGGGAAAATGTAGTTCCATGGTAAAAACACTTCCTTAGCATGTGCAAGGCCTTGAGTTTCATGCCAAGCACAGCAAAATAAATGTAAAAATAATAGTAAATAAAGTATGTGCTGGCAGCAGCCTCTCTTATGACCCCTGGGAGTCTGCTGTGTTTTGTCTTGTGTAAAAACACTAACTCAGCTGCCTGCAGAATTAGCTTCCTGACTGTTACCCTCTCCTCACTTTTCTTCTTTCTCTCCAAGCCTGCGGGTGTAGCCAAATTAGTGGACAGAGAAGTACAAGGATAACTCTTTGTTCCTGGACATGCCTTTAATTTTCCTCTAAATTTTCTTTCGACATCTCAGACAGAGTAGCAAACTGCAGAATGAAAAAACTTGCCAAAGTGGCTCAACATATACATTCATAAAGTTCAAGAATATTTCTCCCGCAAGTTTGTATTTCTCCTCTAATATTTTAAATGTATTACCAGCAATTCTTAAAGAGACTTACAACATAGTACCATATTTATTTTTCCCCTGGAAGGAATCTTATTTGTTTTAAAAAATAGAAACGATTGCATTCGGTAAATGTATTCATTGAAATGTTCATAAATATAGTTACTTCACACAGGTACATCAGCAGCAGATGCTGTTGAGATAACTTGTATGTGACCTTTCTTCAGAGCATGAAAATTTTAATTTTGGCACTTCAAATCTCTTAATAGCTTATTGCAATGGAACAGTACCCCACAATAAATACTACTCAAAGTTATGCTTTTCAGACACTTTGGAAACACAAAGCTTTTTATTGGACTCTGTTCTCTCCATTTCTTAATATTTCTTATTTTATAGCTGGGCGTGGTGGAGCACGCCTTTAATCCTAGCACTTGGGAGGCAGAGGCAGGTGGATCTCTGTGAGTTCAAGGCCAGCCTGGTCTAACAAGTGAGTTTCAGGACAGCTGGAGCTACAGGGAGACCCTGTCTCGAAAAGACCAAAAAAAATAAAATAAAATATTTCTTATTTTATTAAAAGGGTACCAGGAGCAATGACCAATTCTGAGCTTGTGGCCCAACAGTGCCATGGCCTCCTCCATATATACCAGTCTCCTTGTTCAAGCTGGTTTGTTTTTTCACTTACCTGTTTACATGTGACCACTTACATATTAAGCCTTTGCCTTAATTTTTAAAATTGTTTCCTTTTATTTTTACCCCCCTTTTTCCACAGTCATTGAGAATACCTGGGTAGATAACCAGAGTTAGAAACAGCAGGGAGAAGGGAAGGAAGGAAGGAAGGAAGGAAGGAAGGAAGGAAGGAAGGAAGGAAGGAAGGAAGGGAGAGAGGGAGGGAGGAAGGAAGGAAGGAAGGAAGGAAGGAAGGAAGGAAGGAAGGAAGGAAGGAAGGAAGGAAGGAAGGAAGGAAGGAAGGAAGGAAGGAAGGAAGGAAGGGAGGGGAGGGGAGGGGAGGGAGGGAGGGAGGGAGGGAGGGAGGACAGAGGGTAGGGGAAGGAGAGGGAGTGGAAAGGAGGGAAAAGAATGGAAGCAGGTGTTCACTGTTTCTTAAAATTGTTCTCAAATTTTAACTGGAAATCTTTATTTCAGATATTTAGTTGAATATGAGATACAAGTTCAAGTATAGCCGGGAATGGTGGGTGGTAAAGCATGTTGTAATTCCAGTACTATGAATTCAGATTCAGAAGGAATGCAAGTTCAAGGCCACCATGGACTACGTAGTGATTTCCTGTCACCAAAAGAAAAAAAAAAAAACAAAAAGAAGGAAAAGAAAATTTCAAGTACAACATAATTTTTTTTAGAGAGGAGAAAGAATCACAGAGGAAGAGAATGAAAAGGTATATTGAATTTCCTTCACAGTTACTTTGGAAGGTACCAAACACTGAGTGACAAAGGCAATAGAAAGCCATTGTTTCAGTGTTGGAGGCCAGAAATGCAAAATGAAGGCCTCAGCAGCACCTTGCTCCTGTGAGGATGCAAGGAAAGGACTGTTACATGCCACTCTGCAGCTTCTTGTTAGTCTCACCTGCACCTTGGCCTGTGAATGCATCTCTCCAGCCATCTGCCTTCACAAGATAGTCTGCTATGAATCTGCATAAGTGTCTTCTCCCTGTATAGGCTGCCTCTGTGACTCAATTTCTTCCTTTAATGCATCTAATGGAGTTGGACACACTATAGTAATCTCATTTTAACTTGATTCCTCCACAAAGACATTACTTCCAAGTAATATTTATTCAGAGTTACTGTGGGTTAGAGTTTCAACATAGTTTCTTTAGAAACCCTAATACAGCCCATAGTGACAGATAAGGAAAGGAAGACAAAGCCCAAAATACTTCATTTCAATAAATAAACCCTGGAGACAAGTGAGAAAGTGAAATCCTAATTTATTCCACTAAAAAGGAAAGGATGCAGGAGAATATATTTATGAAGTCCTACTAGTCATGGTAGAGGGAATATTAATTCCCTTACTTCATAACTATTCTGTACTTCAGGCAAAGCAGGCCTCAAGTGGTTAGACAACTGGTAGAACAAAGACATTCAAAGTGGTAGGAGTTGGAAATTGTGACCTGAGCTGAATTAAAAGTAAGGAGATATGGGAGGGACCCAATCAGTGTCTGTAACATTGCCTGAAATTGTTAGAAAGCCTGTAACCTGGCTGTGCTAAAGTCATGCAAAGCAAATTAAAAACCAAGACCCAATGGGGGCTGGAGAGACTGCTAAGCAGTTGAGATCAGTTGCTGCTTCTGAAGAAGACCTGAGTTCAGTTCCCAGCACCCACATCTGGTAGCTCATAACTACCTGTAACCCTAGTTACAAGAGATCCAACACCCTCTTCTGTCCTCCACTGCTACATGAACAAACAGACTGGCTCAAATGAAGTTTTTAAGGGTTGCCTTGAACTCAAGGACACTATCTGTTAGAACCCTCTGCCTCCCAGAATTCTGCTGATGGGTCTCACTTGTCCTCTCAGTCTGTTCAGATGGAGCTGTCTGTGTCCTTACCTTGTGCCAGTGGAACTAACTCTGGAACCTTGTGTCCCCCGTGTCTCTCCCCTTACCCTCTCACCCCTTGTCAGGCTAAGCCCATAATTTATTCAAAATGCTTTCTCCAGGTTCATTGTGAAAGTACAATTTCAAGTTAGGTTTCATCCTTAATCCTCACAGACCATCTGATCTTTTCATCACTAGTTCACAATAATCCCAAATTCACATTCATCCCCAACCTCAACTGTTTCCACTGAGTGGGTAGGCTGTTAATTCTTTTTTTTTTTTTTTTTGGTATTTTTGAGACAGGGTCTCCCTTTAGTCCCAGCTGGCCTGGAGCTTGCTCTGTAGACCAGGCTGGTCTTGAACTCATAGAGATCCGCCTACCTCTGCCTCCTGAGTACTGGGATTAAAGGCATGCAATACCACGCCTGGCACTAAAGACCATCTGGGTGCTGGGAATCAATCGAACCCTGGTCCTCTGCAAAAGCAGCCAGTGTCTCCAGCCCCTGCTGTTAATTCTTAAGCATATCCACATTTATTCATTCTTTCTTGTGGTGGAGTACAAAACTGAGGTTGCCAAGAAGATGTGCCAGTCATAAGATCAAAGAGCATGACTTTGCTGGAGTTAAAGGTCATGAGTCCTGAAATGGCCAAACTGACTCCATTTTATTCTAGCTGACTTTTGCTCACACTGTGTTTCTGCCCTTCCCTGCTAGCTACACCCAGCTACGCTGAATTGCCCCATGAGGCTCTACCTGAATTGTCAGGGAGAATATTGTTTCTGTAATACTGGGAAATATACATTCAGCCAGGTACAATATTCCCTTCCAGCTATACCTTCATGGAGCCCATTGTTTCTGCAATTCTGAGAAACTTGTTTTTCCTAACCTAAACTTAGAAACATTTATTAACTAATAATTTCTTTGTTACCTGAACATTCCTGGTTTGATATAACCATGTTTTGGGCTTTGCCCCTAGCATTATGGAATTGTGGTTTTAGGCTTCATAAACCCCACTCTGCTTCTCCCTGGGCTGGAGCATTATTTTGATCATGAGCTCCTCCTCAACTGCCAGCTAATTAAAAAGGACTCTTAATTTGACCATTGAGTGTGGCATTCTTCTGTGCCTTGCACTAGGTGTAACAGTCCAGATTAGGTCCATTAATAAAAATCATTCCAACATGTGTGCATGCACTCATATACAAATTAATTATTATTAATTAAAAAAAAAATAAAAAGTAAACCAAGAGCGGTGCTAACTAAAGTGCAACTTAAGACATGTGAACTAATCAATGTGGTCATTAAGTGAAAAGCTGCCCAAGAAAGTATAAAGGCCAGCAGCTATATAAAATGGGAAGCAATCAAGTGTGGAAGATCATGGAAAGGGCCTTCCATCTTTGGAGTAATCACATGGTAGGAACAGATGTTCATCTTGACTTACCCTGGCTCTAGGTGAAAGTCCACATTTTCAATGTGGTTTTTAATGACATGGCTACTCCTTACTTCTCAGATCTCATCTCTGTATTCATTTATATTCATTTTATTTGTGAAAGCACTGGTTGCCTTAGCAGTGAAAGCACTGGTTGCCTTTCCAGAGGACTAGTTTTGGGTCCCAGCACCAAAATGGCTGCTAACAACTGTTTGTAATTCTAGATCTAGGGGATTTGATGCCCTGTCCTGGCTTCTGGGGCATAGCATGTATGTAGTGCACTTAACATACAGGCAAAATATTCATATACAAAGTCCCAGAGTGGAGCTAGAAAAATGTGCTATGGGCCAGCCTTGGACTGAGAACTACTGAAGACTGATTACTGTTGGGCAAGAGAGAGTAGGCCTTACTTACGATTTATAGATGTGCTGACTAGACTCCAGTGGATGAATTTGCACAGAAGGACATTGGCTTCAAAAGCTCGAATGGATAGAACTTAGTATGGATGGTGTAACAGATGAGTTCTGATGGAAGCATGTGGGGCATGGAGATGGGGCCCTAAATTTGAGTAGGAGCCATTGTTTGAAATGTACAGTCGCACAATAAAAAATAGAAACAAACAAAATAATAAAAAGACTCTTCCAAGAAAATGTTTTCTGGAATGGCTGCTAACTTTCTAGACCTCTGAAAATATAACCTCTTTGTCAATAAAAAATGTATATAGACATGAATAAATAATACTATTTTAGTGCATAGGAAATAGCATTGTTATGAAGATATTTCATATCCTATTTAGAGTATCCATTTATTTATATTGCTAACCTGCTGACAGTGAAAGTTGCATGGGAATCCTCTGGGATTCGCATGGAGCAGAATGCTGGAGAGGGACTTTGTGGTGTCTAATGAGTATCACACTGTTGCCAAAGCTCACCTCTCATCTGCAGCCAGGATTAACCAGTAAATGGGCAGAAGAAAGAATTGTTGTATGAAATGTTGGATCATTGTATTCCAATGAGGTATACTGGCATCATAAATGAGAAAGTAAACTTTAGTGCTTACCAATCTTAACAGAAATTGCACAAGCCTTGCCTGAAACTTCCTTTAAATTTTAACATTTCAAAAGTAGGTAATGTTGGTAATGTTAGTTTTAATGCTTTTCATCTGTTTCTTAATTCTAGAAGAAAAAGGAGCAAAGAAAGAGCTAAGAGTCTAAGTCTAAGTATAAGAGTCTAAGTATATAAGCAGCAATAATAACTATAGTAATAGTAAGGATATATAAGCAGCAATAATAACTATAGTAATAGTAAAAAGTCATTGATCATTTAGCCTATTCCATGTACTTTTTCATGATTTTGACCTTTATTATTTTAAATAAGGCTCTTAGTAACTTCGTGAGGAGGATCTGGTATCTCTGTGAAGAGATATGTTTCTGAATAGTCACAAGACATTTATAGTAGTTAGTAAAAAAAAAAAAAAAACTAGGTGAATAGGAATCAGAAATGATGTTAATAAACAAATGAGGGAATGAGAAGTAGAAGGAGATACTACTACTGACATCCTAACTGGAAATACATTGTTTTGGGAATAGGCCATGTTTCCACAGAGGAAAAAGAAATGGTTTCCTTTCCATTATCCTCAAGGATGGTTTTGCATGTGCTTCTGAAATCCAAGGAGAAACTCAGATTGCCTTACAGATTTAGACAACCCCATTCCTTGAGATATTTAGGTGTGACTGAGAGACTCACAAGTGTGATAAATGACTCATTATCTTCCTACATATTTATAGACTTCAATGTTCTCTTTGAATCTGTAGCTTTCCAATATAAAAATATTTAGTTTCTTTAATTTTCTTCATCGCTTTCCAGGTATGTTTTGGCAGATGGGCCCTATTATATATCCATGATTTGGTAAAATGCTTTTTTTGCATTTCTCCAACTCTAAAACAAGTAGCTTCACTTTTAGGCCATTGAAGAATATAATTAATGCTATGTATAGATCTCAGTCAATACTCAGGAGTGTTAATGACCTCATACATTTTCACATTTTTTTCCACTGAATGTAGTTAGATTATCCCCTTAGCTAACTCATATATATGAGTGCAGCTATTTATAAAGAAAATACTGAGATCCTTCTCTTCTTTTGTTTTCATTATAACCTTACTCTGTGCTCAGAAACAAATCGCTTTGTTTTTTGAAGCCTGTTTTCTCTTTTTCTCTTTTAGAAATGGAGATAATGAGAGTTCTTAAATCTTAGAACAATATGAACATTAAATAAGACTCAGATGTATATGTCTGTCCATGATTGCTTGTTTGAAGTCCCAGGAGTCACAAATAATTGCTTATTCAATATCTCCATTCAGTGATGTCCTAGATGTTTCTCTTGAATTTTCTCCCGCACGTAAACTTTTCCCCTGACTTTCTAATCTCTGTAATTACCAAAATGCTGGGGTTAAATTTTAGGATTCACCCTTGTATCTTTTTTTTTCATTCCACCCATTAGCAAATTATTTGAGTTCTATTTTTAGCAAGTCTTGAATCTGACCATTTTCATTTTCTCTGGCTAACAGCCTATTCTAAGCCACAAACCTCTTCACCTGGGAAATTCCTGTTTGGTTTTCCTGCCCCAGCTCTTGACCCACAAATATGATTTTTTTTCCCTCTTGTCAACAACAACCAAAGCCATTTTGTTCATCTTTCACTCACATCTTCCTTCAGTTAAAAGCTTTGGTCAAGTCCCATCCCAATAGGAATGAACTCCTGTAGTTTAGCATTGGTTGGCGTGCTCTGCAGGGTACAGTCCCAGCTGTGCTCTGCACTCAGCTTTATGTCTTTTTTATTTTATTTATTTATTTTTTATGTGTATGAATGTACTGTCGCATGTAGGTTGGTGCACCCATGTCATGCAATGCCGCAGAGGTCAGAAGAGGGTGTCGGATTCCCCTGGAACTGGAACTAAAGATGGCTCTCGGCAGCCATGTGGGTGCTGGGGATTGATTGAACCTGGGTCCTCTGCAAGAGCAGTTGGTGCTCTTAACCACTAGGCCATCTCTCCAGGCCCTCAGCTTTATGTCTTATACTATGCTGATGTGTTCTCCTGGCCTTGCAGTTAATCACTCACCTCAACTACATTCTTGCCAGAGATGCAGAAAATTCTTACACGTCCTTTTCTCTCTACCTGGATATTTTCCTTTTAAATATTTTTCATGTCTTGCTACCTCACTCTATTTGCTTCTCTGGTTAAATTCACTTTCTTATACCGGGTAGACATCCATGTTAAGGATAATTCATCTAAAAACACACACCCACATTCCTAGTGACACTTCAGTCACATTCTTTGCAACTCTAGTTGTATTATTTGTTATGCAATGTGTTTATTTGTTTATATAGTCTTTCCTGATCTAGAATTGGGGAATTTTGTTATCTTCAACATGATATGCCCAGGGTCTACAATAATACGTGGCACATGGTACATTTTAGATATGGTTTGATCAAAAAGTAAATTGATGAATGGAGCAATGTAATATACAACCTTGGTGTAATGAGTCTTTATACATGCTAACTTTGTTACTATACCTCCTTCTAATGATGCAGAACAGAACGTCTGGTGTTCCCCCATTAACATGAGTAAGATATAGTTTTTTAAAGTTATATGTACATTCCATATAAAATCCATGAGTCAGTGTACACGTTTCTCAGGAAAGTAAAATAAGGACTCGGAAAGATTGACAGCCTAAACAAAGTCCTAATATCATAAGCTCAGAGTTAGCTATTATTTCCAGTTACCCAAACCATGCAATAAATCATTCAAATAAAAACAAATGACTCAAAAAAGTAGCTACAGTTAATTTGGCTGATATCACTGGTCAGTAAGTACTTCCTCTTATTCAACATAGTTGCTCAGAAGAAGACTTTTTTATTTCCGGGGTGGGGGGGGCTGTATTTTGATCTCTGGTATCAAACGTTCTGGAACCAGACATATCCTAACTTTGAGTGGCTTTCTGTTATGTTCTGTTTGTGTCCCTACTTATTGCAAAGAAACCCACTTCAGGTCTTCTTGTGAGTTTTTAGCTTTTTTAATTTATTTTTTTTTCAGTTTACAACTATGAGTGACTACTGTAAACACTAATTGAAAATAATTTAATTCACAAAAATTCAACATGTTTAAACCTAAGTAGTTTAAACATAAAACCTTTCCTTTATCCTTAATCATTAATAATAGTAGGTCTACTCAGTTGTCTTTAGAGGCAGAAAACTGGTGTAGGAAAGAAAGTAGACTGGAATAAAGCTAAGAGGAGTAGAGGGCTGAGAAAAATCAAATTCAAGAAAAGCAGTTCAAAGAGACAGGAAGAGTGAAGGAAGACAGTCGCAATTGCAACAGTTATCTGTGATGAGCAGGAAGTGGCAGTACCTGTGACAAAGGTAAGAGATGCCATGAACAGATGGGAAAGTTGAGAGGGCCTGAACGGAAATTGGGAGAGGACAAAGAAAGTTACACAGGTCATAACAGATATAGAAGGAAGGCTATGGTGCAAGCTGAAGTATTCAGGGGCAGTTCAGTTAATGTACAGTGGATGCTAACAATGGTTGTAACTGCCAAAGAAAGCAACACATTCGGGGGCAGTTCAGTTAATGTACAGTGGATGCTAACAATGGTTGTAACTGCCAAAGAAAGCAACACAATCTTGTCATGCTGTGGAGGTGTGGATTTAATATGCACTGAGTTGTGGGGAAAATGTGAAGTTTCCTTTCATTTTTCCCTGCTGCTGGTTTTACTGCTGTAAGAGATTCTTGTAGCACCCTGATGTTGCTGTTTTTAAATGATACTATGGTAGAAGAATTAGGACTAACAGCCTACCGTATGGTCTGCACATTGTAGCTCGAAACTGTCACTCTCCCCCCATGATCATGCAGGGTGAAGCTCTTTATTCTCACAGTATACTTGAGTATGGGGTCGATCATGCTTCTTCAGGCTTCCAGTAGTAAACTGAGCATTGGGTTGACAACTTCATTTTAGAACAGTCTATCTCCTTTCCTTCCTAACTTTCTTGCTTTTGTTTTTGATCCACAGTTGATTTACTTTTGTTTCAATTGTGTGTGATGGGGAAAATGTAGTAATGCAGATGAGATACTGAAAAAAAAAAGAATTCTTTTTAATATTATATTGATCGTCATCTACTAATATTTGATTATACATGACACAGTATCAACCTTAAGCAGTTTATTGCTGATTGGGGGAATGATGGTGTAATAAATATATTTCAGCTAATACAATTCCCTGACAAAGTATATTATAGCAAGTACCATGCCTTTCTTACTCGTCATCATAGTCTCTCCTTGGTTATAAAAGCAATAAAGGATTCTTCAAAAGAAATTCAGAAATTCTTGTTGACAACCCAAAATATCCAGCTTTAAAACTTCTGTTGTAGATAAAAAAAAAAATCAGAAGATATACATTCCTCAGACTCCAGAACCACTGAACCAGTTTTTCCCAAGCATTGTACTCAGCATTTATACTTTAATGTTTCTCGGCCAGGTTTTCTGCTAGGTCCTGATTGTGAAGGACTGACGGGAAGGTAGGGTTCTTAGTGTACAAGGAGAACTCTGGCAAAGACTGTGGCACTCAGTATTGCTGGTGATGATTGAGGTTAGAGTCAGCATATTGATCCAGCTCACCACCTTGTTTGTGCAGCTTGTGAGGTATAAAGGGCTTTATGTTCTTAATGGCTGAGGAATATCAAAAGGGGATAAGACTTTTTAACATGAAAATTACATTCAATTTAAATTTCAGTATATAAAAATAAGCGTATTAGAACCCAGCTGCTCTGCTTTTGTGTGTGTGTGTGTGTGTGTGTGTGTGTGTGTGTGTGTGTGTGTGTTAAATGTACTTCTTTCCTATGACAAGAGACGACTGGATAACCTAGAAGTTCACCCTTAATAGGAAAAGTTTGAAAACCATTGTAATAAGAAGAAAATATTCACTACATTTTCACAATATCTGAATCAGTGAAAAACCATGGTTTTTGTATTCATTCTAAAACAATCTTGTCAGTATGGAAGAGCGGGTCAAATTTTCCAAGATAAGATGTGACAGGTCAAACAGAACTGTTCTATCTGGTGGTCTAAATAAAACAACCATACAATTATGAGCAATTTAGCTCTTAGAAATGTAAAACTGACATAGGGGATTCAGTGGATAGTAAGTTCAAAAATATGTCAGTTGTGTAAAGATGACTAACAAAAATCTAATGTGATAAAAGAGGTATAAATAGAAATCTAGTATATAAAAGATGGAATGGTAAGAATGCCCCTAAATAATTTATTCCAGTTCAGGGTGCCCTACTTTTATAGTGGAATAGATAGCTGAAGCATTTTCAGAGAGACTATCAGGATGGAGAAGGGATGTGAAATCATGCCAAATGACAAATGACTTAGCCTGAGGAAAAGAAGATTTGGAGGGGACACAGCACAGAGCAGTTTTCAACTATTTGGATATTAGGCATGTGGACAAAGGATTCAGCTTATTCTAAATAAGCCAAAAGATTACATAGAGATGGAGGAACACAGTTACATTAGACTCAATATAAAAATCCCCACACCAATTATTTTAAATAGAGGATTACATTTTTAAAAGAGACCTTGATATTTTCCAAGAAGAATTGTGTAGAGCTTGGCAGCACTCTGGTCAGGGTGTGGCTCCTGTTAAATTACACCTAGCTAGTCTCTTAACTTAAAGTATGTCTGAAAGTGATGTTGTTAAGTTAGGCAGACGTTTTATTATTCATTAAGGATCAATTACTGGCAGCATGCTTTTTTAATATACAATTGTGAAGGCTGAAAATAAAATATTTGGGGGGGGACAAAGGAGGTTTTCTTGCAACAAATAAATACATAATACACCAGGATGAATGATACATAAATTCTACTGTTACTGACAGGGTGGTATCAGTGTTCTCAGGAAGGTGATAGACTTTAAATGGAGCTTTGAAGAGTAGGCTAAATTTTGATAGGCTGAGGTAAGACACAGAGTTTCTGAATGATACTAGTGGAAGCACAGATCATAAGAGTAGACACATAGGATAGAGAGAAAAATGCGTGCATGAACAACATTCATCCATCATTTGTCCAACGCTTGAGGAAGATCTACTACTAAAAGCCACAATTTAAAGCAAGGTTACAGGGGCCTTGCATGGATGAAAAGCATGACCCCTGTCCTGAAGCTACTCCCAGTCCAGTAATGGGAAAGTCAGTGTCAACACCTCCATACAGCAGCTCAGTGTCTAAGCTATTCGTCAGCAGAGGACTTACTGGAAGTGTCTTGGCCTTTTTCACCCCATTTAAAATGTTAACAACATTCATTGGATGTATACTTATGCACATGCATGTTCTGTCTTTGAGGGATTTATTATTACACACAATAGACAGTTCTCATACTGATCAGAATATAAGCCAAACACATTTTTGTTATTCCCTGATCTCTGAAGAAATGTAAAACAATAGTTATGATTTGAACATTTATAGAAGAGAAAGCTAATAGAGAACTATCTTTTGGGCTGTTTTTGGAAGAGAATTTAGGAGCCCTGGCTCTGAAGAAAATGACATACAAGACTCAGCAGTGTCTCTTTAAACCTGTGGTGCCTTCTTGAGTAGCATTTGTATTTTTGCCATCCATTCCAGCTTCTGTTTGTTTTGTTCTTCAGCACCTGCATAATTTAAACTGGAAATTTCATCCTGTGTGTTCTGCTCTTGCCACTCTAAATGTCTCTTGTTGTGTGAATTGGTATTGGTTCTTCATACAAATAAAATGCAAATCATATCCTTGCCAGAGCTAAACACTTATCTCAACGAAATCAGAACAAATACTTGAAGGTTAAAACTGAGATTCATTGCTAGCAGAATAAAGAGCAAAACACTGAATGCAACATGAATTTTCTACTGAGATGAATTTAAATTACAAGCCAAAAACTCCATAGAGATAAAAATACTTCCTATGCCAAGTGATGGATTTTGATCTGCATACCATATATTAGGCTTAGTTCTCCATTGTTTTTCTTTTGTACAGAATTTCATACTGAGCATCTGATGGCTTCTCGCTATTGAAAAATTGCTGTATTTAATTTCACAAGGAAAGCACGTTAGCCCTCTCAAGTCCAGATCAAATGACTGTCTGAAAGCACTGTCTCTGCTTATCAGTCACACAGAATCCGTCCTTCTATTGATAGGGAGTGGTCTGGGTATGTTCAGCTCTGCCTTTATCTATGCACTTGATTGCTCTGGACTAGAGTCTCCTCTTATTGAACTCTGTGGATCTGTGAATATTGCTGCAATCAAGCAGCTGCTTTGACTCATAAAATAAAAATAATGTTCTACGGTTTTAATTGTTTTTCCCAAGGAAACTTAAAACATTTTTTTTTAATTTCATTCATGAGTACCCCTCTGTCTCCATTCTCTAGCTTTACTTTTCCTCTCTCATTGCATCTTAGGTTCCTGACCTCCTCTTGCATAATTGCTACACACACACACACACACAC
Source organism: Rhizomys pruinosus (assembly GCA_009823505.1). Lineage (NCBI taxonomy): Eukaryota > Metazoa > Chordata > Mammalia > Rodentia > Spalacidae > Rhizomys > Rhizomys pruinosus. Next base: position 1,081,215 of record VZQC01009321.1, read on the forward strand.
ACACACACACACACACACACACACCCTACTGAATCCATTTAGTATTGCTCACCCGCACATGTGTTTAACCCTTGATAGGTTATCTAATCCCATCAGTTGGGTCTGGTCTCTGGAGAACACCAGTTCTCATTCACCAAGACACCTGTTGATTGCCTATAACTCTTCATCTAGAGGTGGGACCTTGTGAAATTTCCCCTGTCCCTATTGACATGCTGACTGGTGCTGTCATTAAGCAGGTCTTGGTTAGACAACTGTATTGTTGAGATTTCATGGGTGTAGCTTCCCTGGCATGTCTGGGAAACACCGTCCAGCAGCAGGTGGCCTAGTCCTCTGGCTCTCACAGTTTTTTTGCCCCCTCTTCCTCCATGTTCTGTGAGCCTTAGGTGTAGGGTTTATGTTACATATGTACTGATTGAAGCTCCTAGGTCCCCTAAGACTACTTATTCTCTTAAAGCATTATTCTCCATTATAATTTTAATAACATAAAAATGAACTTACATCATAAATGTATTTAAATTTTTTATCTATTTTAGAACATATATGTGGAAGTATATATTTCAGCACAATTAGTTTTTTTTTACTGTAAGGCATTATATTTTATGAAATATATTTAAAGCATTAATTTAAAAGGGATCCAAAGCCTATGTATGTAATAACTCTGGGAAAAATTAGTTAACAAGGTATATTTTTCAGAATCTACCAATAAGGCTGTTCTTTTTTAGATAAGGTTTTTAAAATATTGATCCAGAAAAAAATTTAGAAATGAAATTAATCTTTTAACCCATCAGAAAATAAATGAGAAATGATTGGTAAAAACTCAAATTGATTTTTCTTAGTCTATAATTTCAGTACGATACAACTACTTACCTGAGTTCCTTGTGAGTATATGACCTCTTTGTTGATAGGTAATTATATCTGTCAATATTATGTATTCCCTCAGAAGCATTAAGCATTTTAAAAGCTATTATTCCCCTCAAAATAAATAAAATAAAATGGGAAAGATGGGTGTGGAGGAGACATCTTGAGTCTCTTGCACACGGAACACAGAGATAGGGGGATCTTTGTGAGATCAAGACTGGTCTGCTGTACATAATGAGTTCTAGGCTGCCCAGGGCTACAGGTCAAATAAATAAATAAATTACCGTAATTTACCCTTCTCTTAATCCATTACATTAATTGTTGGAGGTACTCATTCAACACTTCAATGTATGCTACGAAATTTTGACACTGTGATATGAGTTTTGGGTATGTTGGGTCACCCTCATGGGTCTTTAGGGCACAAGGGGCCTTACTGGCTGCAGATTGAATGCACTGTGTTGAGCCCTGTCACCTAGCTTACTTTATTAAATCTCATAGCAGTACTTTTAGACTCAGGTTACTAGATCCCTCCTTCTTCATGCCCCTGCTTCTCAGTTCTAGATGCCTCCAGAATGTAAGCCCAGAAGAATAAGATCAAAAAACCGACCACTTCGATTCCCTGGAGATAGTTCTGTTCCCAGCCTTCAGATGGACACCTTCATTATGTCTTTATGTAGCTGACGAAAATAGAATTCTGCTTACTCTTCCCTCTGTTATAAGATGCGCATTCCATCAAGGAGGACATGATGTCATCCAAACCTAATTACCTACCACCCCAAATTCCTGCCTCTAATACTTTTCTGTTGGAGACTAAGACTTCAACATGTAACTTTTGGGAGGGATAAACATAACAGTCCATAACACTCAGGGTGTAACGAGTTAGAATAACCTGCTTAATGTTGCAGAACTAATAATTGGTTAGAGCTAAAACATGCTTCAGATACATGCTAAAATAATTCTTTATGTTGGTGTGATGGCTAAAAATACCACTACTTAGACATTCCTTAGCACAGCACTCTTTCAAAGAATCTGTAGTTCCTCTCCCTTCCGGTCTGCTTAACAGATAGTCTGCTCCCCACAGAGCAGATGGATTTTACAGCTCTCAATCTCATCACATCAGTTTGTCACTCAGAACCTTGTGGTGAGCTTCCAAGCCACTTAAGAGAAAACCAGGTTTGCACAGTTCTCAAGCCTTCCTGACATCGCTTACCAGTGACCTCATCTTTGTTCACCCTCTTCTCTACCCTCTCTGCTTTGACCTGATCTTTAGCTTTGACCTCACTGCTCCATCTGCCAGGAAGCCTATTCCCTAAAGAGGCAAAGGAATACTTCTTACTGCTCTTCGGGATTTCACTCTCTACTCAATAATTCCCTTTTACACTATGCATAAAGCCTTTCTCTGTCTCTCTAGGTGACTGTCCTTTATTTTATACTATTTGTCTCATAGACCTGAGAGCTACCTTGTATTTCTCTCTTTATTATTTTATTTTATGTGTATGAGAGTATTGCCTGCGTGTGTGTAAGTTCACCTGTGCTGTGCAATGCCTGCAGAGTCAGAAGAAGTGTTTGTTAGCCTGCATGTGGGTGCTATGCATTGAACACATGTCCTCTGCTCTTGCAGAGGACATGTGTTCTTAATCACTGAGCCATCTCTCCAGCCTCTATATGCTTTTTTCTTAAATGTGTCTTAATACTTCCAAATCTTCTTTGATAATATTTCCTACGAACATAAAATTATGTTTGTATTTATGTCACCACTTGGCGTGTAGTAGATGCTTGGTCATTATTTGTTGAATTTATGAATTAATAAGTTATAGTTCTAAATGGCTTAGCTTTATCACTCATAAAAAATAGATTAGACTGTTTCAGAGGCACCTAGAGGCTATTTCTGTTTCCTAGTGTGTGATATTCAAAAGCATGACTCGAAACTAGGGCTTTAGTGGGCAATGTTGATATGTCCCTATCCTATTCTATAGGAACACTAGATACGGAGAAATCTGTATTGTTTTTAATATTTTATTTATTAATTTTACTTTATGTGTATGACTATTTTGCCTGAATGTGCACCCATGCTGTGCAGTGCCCAAAGACATCAGTAAAGGGCATGGAATTCTCTGGAACTGGGGATATGGATGGTCCTTAGCTGCTATGTGGGTGCTAGGAACCAAACTGGGTCCTCTGTCAGAGCAGCTAGAGCTCTTAACTGCTGAGCCATCTCTCCAGCCCCAAACCATATTGTTTTGAAAGATAGAAAATGCTAAAAAAAAAAAGAAGAAGAAAAAGAGAACTAAGATTTATCTAACATGGAATAGTTTACAGATTTTACACTAGTTCTTTCTATGTAACAGAGTTAACAGCTATTATCCTCAGTTTATAGATAAAGGACATAAAGCTCAGAGGGAAGGAAACATTTGCTCATGATCATTCATCAAGCTGCTAATAGCTTTTGTTAAAATATTGTCTTTTTTAAATTTATTTATTATTTTTTATGTGTATGAATATACTGTCTGCATGTAGGTTTGCGCACCCGTGTCGTGCAATGCCATGGAGATCAGACGAGGGCGTCAGATTCCCCTGGAACTGGAGTTAAAGACAGTTCTCAGTCACCATGTGGGTGCTGGGAATCAAACCCGGATTCTCTGCAAGAACAGTCAGTGCTCTTAACCACTGAGCCATCTCTCCAGCCCCCAAATCTTGTCTTTTATTTGCTGTTAATGCCCTCCTTACTCAAGGGATGGTGACCACAGAGATTATAGGGAAGATTTCTGCTCTGGACCTCCATGAACTCAAGAAGGAAAGGGAAAGGCTAGTTTCACTTAGATGGAAAAGTGACATAGAAATTGATAAAATATTTTCACCTTGCCTCATGCCTTTCCCTGTCTATTTATTATGATGACATTCAAAGCTAAAACAAAAATCCAGAAACCTCTTCATTTTGAAAGCAACCTGTTTGTGAAAGCTATAATAATCCCTAGATCCTCCCCTACTGCTGAAGACATTTCTAAATGAACCTGCAATGTGATCACTTGGTGATACTCAGATGGTGTGCTTAGAGTAGCCTTTAAAATGTCTTCACATGGATACTATAGAAAGGTGAACAGCAAGATGCACACAGTGACAAATCAGCACTACTCCTAGCCAGGCTGTTCAAATTATTTTTAGGCAGGAGACATACTGCATACACCAGGGTTTAGATATGAGTAATTAATATGAAATGTTACCACTCTTTTTGCCTACACATACACTGAACCTTCTGTCCTCCTCCTTCCTCTCTCTCTGCATCTATCTCTATCTCTATGTCGATTTTCTCTCTCTCTCTCTCTCTCTCTCTCTCTCTCTCTCTCTCTCTCTCTCTCTCTCTCCCTCTCTCTTCCTCCCCCTTAGGACCATTCCCTGGTACTGTATCTTTCATCTCTATTACAGATCTGCCTTTTACTGTGAAAACATTTTTCCTTGCTATACAAAACTGGTGCTAGAGCAGTTGTGACCTCCATGCACTATGCAGCCCCCCGATAGTACCTGGTGTCATGAATGGAGCGCTGGGCTCCCCTAGAAAGATGCTGGGGTACACCAGTGCCTCTACGGAAAAGGAAGTTGAGACAAATTGCTATCACAGGCCTTCTGAAGTCTGCTGTTCCATACTTTAGGTAGAAACTTCCTTCTATATTGAATAGAGGAAAAACCAAAGCCAATTAAGGAAATGAACATCAGAGAAGAAGAAACCTATGCTTCTCTCTGTCAGCCCCACTTTCTCACCCCTTCCTTCCACACTTATAGTTACCGGGTTGGATTTTGAGAAATTACATTAAAATGACATGCTCTGCAATAACATGAGTCAAAGTTCACACCACACCACACACACACACACACACACACACACACACACAAACACCCAACTACTTTATCTCCTATGCCTTTAAATTGTTTGAGAGTTAGTTTCATTATAATTTCACAGTTTAGATTTGTGTGACAACCTAAAGGAAGAAATAGCCTATTACAAAACAAATAGACAAACAAGATTAAAAAGTAGATGAGTACATGACACGCTCCACACTGTTTTGTTTTAATTCTTTTGAAACAGGATCTCACTGTATAACCCACACTTCCCTTGAACTCACTATGTAGCCCAAGCTGACCTCAAAATCGTGGTGCTCCTGCCTCAATCTCCTAAAACAAGTACTCATTTTAAAACAGTTTTAAAGAATTATAGATGATGTTTTTTTCTCATAGAAGCTTTATTCTAATAACTAATATCTCACTTTTGTGAGCCCATAAACTCGAAAGCTATGCTGAGTGGAACTGCCACTAGAGCCAGGACAAGTGAAAGCAGGATGGAGGAACAGTGTTAACATTAGATTCCTGTGTATGTGGTTAGTGTGTCCATACTGTTCGCATCATATCACTAGAACACATACAAAGTAAATGAATTATCTACAATGTTATTGATCCAGATATACATTTACGCTACAATCCCTCTCAAGTTTTAGAACTTTGAAAGGTGCCTAGTGGGTATTTCATCTACAATGCCAAAAGAGTATCAAGTAAACCTGGATATATTTACCTCTATAATATTATTCCATCATCTTTTGAATCCCCTTATAATTGAGACCACATTCTTTTTGTCACTGAGACTGAGGAATTTAAACTTATTAATTGATGTGATTTGGGAATACTTGCTTTGATGCCGAGAAAAGGTGCACAATGTGAAATAGAAAACTCCAACCTTAGAATGAGTTTTAAAGAATATATAGCAGCTGTGAATAGAAAAAAATGTATATGTAACTACATGGGCCCTGCAAGGTCCAAAGCAAGAAACTCGATTAAAGAAGTATCTGGAAATTATATTAAAATGACGTGCTCTGCAATAACATGAGTCAAAGTTGACGCCACAGTAAGTCATCATGACCTCATGACTGTCATCTGTAATTATTCCTGCCCTCTCCCTTTACCACTACAGAGGCTCAGGAAATCCACGAGCATAGAAGCCCAGTCATCAAATTCCTGCATTCGGGTCCTTCTAGTAGCTCCTCATTCACCCACAGAAAGAGCCCAGCCTTTATGGTGTCTCCTTCTTTATCTTCTGCCCTTACTGGGTCCTGTCTTCTGGCTCCCCAGGCAGGCTCCCACCTTAGAGCTCTTTCTCTTCATGTTTAAGTTGCTAAGTCATATTCTTCATGACTTACTTTCTGGCCCTTTTCAGGTCTTGGCTCATATTTCACAAGTTCCGTGAAGTCTTTGCTAACTACTCCATTCATAGTTCACAAAATAGAAGCATCTATAGTAGCAATAAAATTGCTTAACATTCAAAGATCTTAGTTCATAGTAAGTATTATTTACATTTTGCATAGTTATAATGCTTTCAATATGCTGCTGTATTTAATCCTAAAAGGGGAAAGGGCAACAAAACTTTACTATATGGAGGATAAGTAGATTTCACTCTGACAAAGTATATTTCCTGGGCCATTCCACTGTGTTGCTTTCATTTCAGGTAAATGCTAAATATTTACTGATTTCTCTGTTCTGTAGGACTATATTCAGAAGTTGCTTGAAACAGTAAGAGAGGATGGGACCCATGTTTTATGGTTAATCTGTCAGAGAGCAATAATCAAGAAAAATAATAAAAGCTATATAAATGGCACATCATTCATAAGTAAATTATAGTAGTGTTTTCTTTTTGCATAATTGCTGAAAGGTTGATTGGGCTGTTGAATTTGGATTTGATCACTCAGTGTAACTGGAGAATTCAAGTGACAGAAAATGCAAGATTTTCAGGTTCTGACATATTTTACTGAATCAACATAGTTCATATTCATAATGACTTGATATCATTCAAAGTTTTCCATAGATAATACAATAGTATGTGAGGTAAGAATGGAATATTCCTAGCTTTATGTGCACAGTGATTAATGAAAGCTGATTATGATACATTGTTGGTGTCTAAATATAACATAAGAGGGCAATATTTAAAAATAGACTAATTATTATTAGGTATGGCTGATAAGTGTAGATGAATTTGTCTGAAACTGATTGAAGAGTGGTAGGGGCTCTAGGTCACATGAGACTGGTGCAGACTATTTATACATTTGAGGAAATTAAAAATGCTTCTCATATTCCCTGGAATTTTGGCTTCCACATTTGTAGTGACATTTGAAATATTCGGTTTATGATTTCCCTTTTACAGGTATAAAAGAACTTAAGGTATTTACAACACCTGTTATATTATTTAGATGATAGCTGGTCTTATATGCACATTCACAGTATGTCTTAATTAAAGATGAAAACAGATGTCACCATTAGCAAATATAATGGGAAGGAAATTACATCTTGTCACTTGTCTTGAAATGATCTCCAGAATGACTGAGAAAATACTGTACCTAATGGTGGCTGACTGATTCAATACACCATGCAAGTAAAATCCAGGAAGCTTATGTTTCTCTGCTTTTTTTTTTTTTTTTTTTTATTTTTTTTTGGTCAGAATCTCCCTGTAGCTCCAGCTGTCCTGGAAGTCACTATGTAGACAGGCTGGCCTTGAACTCACAGAGATCCTCCTGCCTCTGCCTCCCAAGTGCTAGGATTAAAGGCGGGCACCACCACGCCCGGCCCATGTTTCTTTGCTTTTAAAAGTGAACAGGAGGAAGCCTTTTAAAAGAATAAATTTCTTATTATTCAGATAATTAAATTAAACTCTAAGAGTAGAATATTTGAGGATGTTGTTTTTAAAAATCTGAACTCAATTTAGATTTACTTCATAGTTCTGTGCCTTGATTTCAGTCCATTAACATGTTACCAGAACAGGACAAAAATGCAGGTTTTATCTGATTTCATGTTCAGTGTTCCTCCATGCATTACAAATCACCTAATATTCGACTGAACACTTACTAATTGTTCAATTCCCCCATCAGTGCATTGTACATATTAGCTATTTTACACCCCCTTAGTAATGCCAGAAGTAGATAGGGGTACATTTCTCATTTTGCAGATGAAGAACTGATGTCATAAAGCCTTAAATAGTTTGGCAGGGTACACGAAGAATGGAAGAAAGAGCCTAGGGAGATTAGAAGCCTTGAGCTCTGCTATCTTCTCAAGTATTGGCACACAGGTATATTCAATCCAAAACTGAGAAATAAGATTTTTGCATTCATTTCCTGAAAACAAGAAGCAGGTGATGCATGTCCCTTCTACACCCAGAATAGTCTGTCTTCATCATCCACTCACTAGAAATAACTGGGAGATGCAGAACCTCTGACCAGACCAGTTTAGATGTCACAGGAGGTCAGAATGAGACCCCGGTACCTGGGATCTGAGGAAAAAACTGACCACCAGCAGAAGTTGGCCAGGAAGCTGGCCATCAGACATCCTTTCAAATACAAACACTACAGTTTGTATTCCCCCATTCCCTCTTACGGCTTTGTGGATCCTGAGATACAAATCAATTTAAAGTGCTTTCTGGGACCACTGATGTTCTATCAGAATGATTCTGGTTGAATATTAAGCAGATTGTTCTTTTTTCTCCAAATATCATCAGAAGTTCCCTCATAGCCACCATGTTACACCAAATAGTTTCTTGTTGAAAAGAAGAAAACTTACCAAACTTGCTTAACTCCCTAAAAAGAAGAATGCATTCAAAGTGCCTAGATTTATTCAAATTAAAGGGAAAATGTCTTTGTTAGAAGTTTAATAAATATCATTCATTCATCCACTATTTTAGAAGATGATGAATATTTGTGTTTGAGGCAGTTTACATGTCTAAGTTCAAAGTAACCTAGTGTGAATGCTGTTTAGAATATTAGGTTTTCATAATTTTGTTGGGTTTGTTTTTTAAGTTTCAGCACTCGGGAAGCAGAGGCAGGAGGACCTCTGTGAAATCAAGGCCAGCCTGGTCCACTGAGTGAAGCGGAGTGAGTTCCAAGGAAGCTGTGGCTAGGTAGAGGAGACACTGTGAAAAAAAATCAGTACAAAACAATTTTTTTTCTTCAGCAGTAACCACAAAAAATGCAGAGAAACTTTTCAGAAAAATGTGTATGTTTTCTGCATGCTTCCCCCAAGTGGTCACACCTTCTGGCCTTTCTATAAAACAGGTTACAATGGTGGGTTTGTCTTTCAGACAGACTTTCACCTTATGATGCCCTTTCTGCCCTCTACTGCTGATCAATTATCTAAGTCATTCATTTCGATGCCCATATGCCAAGAAATGCTGCCAGTCAGAGCTCCTTCCCAAAGTTACCAGCTAAGTGTACTCAGAAGTTAAAAGCAAAGTGCTTTCTTCCTTCATGTATTATCTGTGCCTGTCTATAATAATAGCTATACTTACTGAGCTTTTACCATGTGCTGGTCACTGTGCTAAGCACTTCACATCGATTATCTCAATTAACTTCCCAATGATCCTGTTGCTGCTGCTATTATCAGAAGTCCATAAATGAGGAAGTGGAGCAATGGGGTTAAGTAATTCCTCATAATCATGAAGCTAGGAAGTAGTTTAAACTAGATTTTATCCTGAACGAGCCTTTGTCAGACTTATGTCAAAATAGTTAAATATGTTCTTTTCAAATAGCCCTCAGTTTTGTAACTGGTTATTCATTTTCTTTCCCAGTATAGCACAGCAAGTTTGGTAAAGAGAAACAAAAAACCAATTCATGAAAGGCAAAGTTGACAGTGTGCTGTGAAGTCCAGAAGATGCCCACATGAACTGGCTGCCTACTACTTTGTCTTTTTTTTTAATTGAAGTTTTGCAAATTTCATACAATATATTTTTATCAGTGTGTGTGTATGTGTGTGTATATGTATGTATGTATGTATGTATGTATGTATGTATGTATTAAGGCCAATAAGGTCAAATTTGTGTTCCCAAATGCTCTTTGGTTTGGGTCTATCTACTGGAGTTCTAGTTGATCTTATCCAGCCACCAGTTTTAAAGAAAACTTACTCTCTGGCACTTTCACCAAATCAACTACATATTAGGACACAAAGCGAGTCTCAATAAATTTTGAGAAAATTGAAATGCCATTCCAGATTCTATTGAATACTTTGTCTTGATCATATCTGTGAATATCACTATTAACTCAGTTGTCAATACATGGAGTTTGATCTTTATGTGTCATTTAAATTATTATGAACAAATGACACATGGGATTAGCTGTATTTGATTTTCAGTAATGACACCCCTATCATATAGATGACCCAATAGTATTGTAAAGATTATATTGTTAAAATTTTGCATCAATTCATTCGAAAACTTTTGTGTTATTAATGCTCTTTTTCAGCATGTCTCTTTATTTTATAATTGTCTTCCCTTGGATTGTGCTATAAATGGGTAAACTTCTGTTTGTTGAAATAGTAAACTGCTCATGTCTTATGGCAAGTTTTGTCTACGAGCTCTGCTGTGTCTGCAGTAGTAGTGATTTCGACCCATAGTCCCAAAGCAGAGTTTTCAAGACCAGCACACAGAAGCTTTGAGACATGAGAAATCTCCCTGCATTGTGAAGCACAGGAAAAGGGTTTCTAGGGAGATGTTGGGGGGGGTGAAAATTTAAATGTATGGGAGTAGGCTTCTGTGTCCTGAAATGTCTCCATTTAATGCTTACTCAGGAGTGGCCTCCTATGGTAAATTGAAAATGGAATTAAAAATAGATGCTTGGCTGAAGTAGCAGGCAATGCAACACTAATAGCTAATCATCAGTTATGCTCTTATTTTTCCTAAGTGTCATCTCTCAGTGCTTTCAGAACACTGTGGGATACTGATTGATGAACTACCTTCTTAACAGCGCCAAATGGAGGACAAAATAAGGAAATGAAAACATATTGACAGCAAAAAAATACGCAACAGAGCCCATCATATAGAGTGTATAAATATGTGCATGCAAGTATGTGTAACGAACATAGACATATTCAGATACATGTGTATTTTTCAAACTAAGAATGAAAACCTTCTAAAAAAGAGCAGAAATTGCAACACTTAATAAATATCTCTTGTTCTTTTTTAGTCATCCATAAAAACACATTTTGTTAATAAGTTACAGCCCCTGCTGATTATACCAATTTTCTTTAACACGGTAGATATTTTAATGAAAAATAATTTGAGTAACTAGGAAAAGAACTAAATGTAAAAACAAAAGCCATTAGTGCCACCTGCTGGATGCTTGCAGCAAGTAGAATATGTTTACTTTAAAGACAAATAAAAAGTGATTTTTTTTGAACAGCGGTAACTTCTAAAAATTATCCAACCTGGAATTTAATTCATTGGTGGGGCAGCTATGTGACAGGGACATAGTCTTGAGTTTGATCTTTAAAACTAGAAAAGAAATACATGTGTAAATTATTACTTAATAGCACCTGTGATAACTACCTGAATTATGAAGGTGTTTCAAATAATACCTTAAACTTGCTCTATGAGGGTCTGGAAAGTGTGTCAGAGTTTAAGAGCTCATACTGGTCTTTCAGAGGACCCTGGGTTGTTTCCCAGCACCCATATTCTGTGGTTCAGAACAGCCTGTAACTCCAGTTACAGGAGATCTGACATCCTATTCTGACTCTGCAAGCATTAGGATCACACATGCAGGCATTCACACAAACACAGAGAATAAAAGTATATAAATATTTAAAAATAAAGTCATTTATATTTAAAAGACACAATGACAACTTTAGAATGTGTACACCAATAAGCATATATCTGGGATTCCTAAGGTTATAAGTATATGGGATGATTTTATCAGGTTACACGCAGCATTATATTTAATTTTTGACTTAATTTCATAAAGGCAGAACTAAACATTTATGCCTAAAATTTAGTTGTGTAATGATTATTTTAATGAAATGCTGTTCTTACAGCTTTCTTAATAGATAAAATATAATAGACTGACACCGGTACATAAGTAGATGTACAACTTTCTTAAGGGATTGGGCATATCAAAATTTTTTTCTGGTGAAACAAAAGTGCTTCCCACAAAATTGTGTGCATTGCATGTGAGGAGAATAAGTAGAAAGAGGTAGAGGGGAAGTAAACAGAGAAGCAGACTCAGATATTGCTCACCTACGTACTGTGGGAAGAATTAAGCAATTCAACATACATCACAAGCTGCTAGCTGAAGAGGAAGACTCGTATTTGCAGCTCTTCCAGAATCCCTTTGTGGAGTCTCGTCAGAAGTCTTAAAACAGAATTTTACAGGCTCCCTTGTAGCTACAGTCTGTGATATGATTTAGGTTTCATTCTTCAGACGTCTGAAATGTCTGGGTTGAAGCAGATAAATGGACAGCCGCACAGTGTTCTCAGCTTCATGCTTCTGGAGTTCCTCCGGCAGTAGTGTCGTCTTCACATCAGCTTCTCTCTAAGGGTGTTCCATCTGAGGTGATGCCAGCCATCTGCATGGTGGCCTCTTCATTCTGCCACTGCTCCAAATAGGGATCAGCCCTAAAGATACAGCTAACATTCCATTCCTGTTCCTCTTCTGAAAATTCCTCATAACAAAATTCAATCAATTTGACTTTGACACAAGGGGACCTTATTTTTTGCTAACATTGAAGGTTCTTTTTTTCCACTATCAATAGCCAGTGAAATTTTACTATGCTTCTATTATAGGGTGAGGTCAACTAGCCATTTTTAGTAGATACATGATGATTGTGTTAATATAGAATATGTCGTTAACTACATATCTATATAACTTAATGCTGTTCCTGGTCTCAGAATTGTTTCTATGAACTGTTAACACATGTATATGTGTTAGCACATATTTCCTAAATTGACTGTACATTCTTGGAAGTAAAAATATAAAACTGGTTAGCACAGGTTTACTTGCAACTATAAAGTATGATGTTAACATTTTACAAACCACTACTCAGGCTGAAGAGATGGATTAGCAGCTAAAAACACTGACTGCTCTTGCAGAGGACCAGGGTTCAGTTCCCAGAACACACATGCCACTAACAACCACCTGAAACTCCAGTTCCAAGGTATCCAACACCTTTTTCTGACCTCTGTGGGGACTGCACAACACAGGTGCAGACAATGTCCACATACACATAAAAAAATAAAAAAATAAAATCCTAGCACTCGGGAGGCGGAGGCAGAGGCAGGTGGATCTTTGTGAGTTCAAGGCCAGCCTGGTCTACATAGCAAGTTCCAGGACAGCCAGAGCTACAGGGAGACCCTGTCTCAAAAAGACCAAAAATAAATAAATAAAAATAAATATATTAATATAAATGCATGGGTCTGAGTTGGAGAGATGACTCAGAGATTAAGAGCACTGGTTGCTCTTGTAGAGGACCTGGTTGGTTCACTGTACCCACATGGCTACTAACTACCAACCATCCAGAGCTCCAATTCCAGGGGATCTGTCTCCCTCTTTTGGCCTCTGTGGGCCTTTCATACTATAGGTGCACTTACATGCAGACATAACACTCATACACATAAAATATAGATAAATACATAAATAAGTAGCAATCTGAAAAACATAACTGAAAAATATCAGACTGGAAAAATGGCTTTCATTCATTATCATGTCTCCCCACTTGGCCATCTGCCACTATATTGGGGAGCTCCTAGTTAATCCAGTAGTCTCCAAAGATTTCTCTTGTCTTTAAGCTCTTAATCTCAACTTCGTGAGTCTTTGATGACACTTATTTCCCTTTATTATGAAAGGAATACACACATACACACACACACACACACACACACACACGTCATGTGCTGAGGCTGAGAAGGAAGCGTACACCTTACCTATAGTGTCAGGGGCTGATTCCCACTTGCCATTCCATACACCATACACCAAAACAACCCTTCCTTTTGGAATGCTCCAAGGAATCACCATATTGAGGCAGGTTGTCACTTTCCTTCAGGATATTCCACTTGGAACTTTGAAACTTCAAAACACTAGCACTTATGTGTTCCTCCTTTGGGACATCTCAGGTCCGTGTGCCTCGATTTTGTAAAGACAAGAAGAGAAACAGAGTTGTCCTCTAGCTTCTGACTTGTTTGGAGATGGGAAAGCTGAGAGAGAGAGAGAGAGAGAGAGAGAGAGAGAGAGAGAGAGAGAGAGAGATCAGCGAGAACCTGCAGTAATTCCAGATTACTCTGTATTCCATTCTTACTGATATCTTGTTATGGAACTTTATTATTAGATGTTCTTTATTTCTCTTAAAATATTTACCCTTAATTATTGAACAGTCTTCTTTAGACTCTTGGAGTTTATCAAATTCAGTACAGAGTTATCAAAAGGATGCAAGGATTTGATATAATGAAACATTGGGAAAATTATATAAAGAAAAACAAAGTTTCAATGTTTTTGTTTGTTAATTTTGTAACACTCTCCATTTTCTGCTTAGGAAATTTAATCTGTTATTTTGACAAACTTGATAATCAATAATCAATATGCTAATTCCCAAATTCAAGTGTATGAGTAAATTTAACAAAATAGTTTACATTTGCAGTCTCAGATTTATTGTAATGCCATATAATAAAATGTGTATTTCATTTACTATTCATACCAGAGTACTTTCACTTATCAGATATGGATTAATGTATTAAGGCATCAGATACAAAAAATATATATGCTGTTGATCATTTATTTCACTACCAGTTTCTTAGTTCCAGTATTGTGTTTCATTATGAACACAGCATCTTGACATTGTAGTAGAAAAATGAATTGAAAACATCACTGAGGTTGGTTTTTAATTGAGCAGTTTAGTAGCACCTTGCACATTATGGATTAATTTTGAGGAAATGGGAGCAATGATGTTTTCCCTCCCTCACTTCATCCATTCGCCCTCTGTTCCTCCTTTCTTCTTCCCTCCTTTATTTCTTTCCTCTTATCCCCTGGCAACAAAGAAGAAACAAGGTAGAAAGTAGGTTAGTGAGGTTGATAGGAATTTGAGTTACTTTTACTTTCGGTGAATAGTAAGGGAACTTACCAGCAACTAAAGGAAGAAACATGGGAAGAAATTTTATGATGTTCGAAATTTCCATCCTAAGAAACATCATCACCTTCCGCCTCTCATTCTAGTCTTCTAGTCCTCCGTGGGATGTCTACCGCAGTTCTGCAAACATGGCCTGTTCCCGAGACCAGAAGTGAATTTCTAACATATATGAGATGAGAGCAGAGATGGGTACAGGCCACCTATTGCCAGTGAACAGAAAGGTGTGAGTCCTGGTAGAGTTGAGTGGTGACTGATGCCGGATTAATGGAGTCCTCAGCATTGGTGTGGAGGACTTGGCAAAGATCTCCTCCTCTCACTTAGATGTGCCGCTCTGTGAAAAGAAAGTGCTCCCTAGTGGCTTTCTTCCTTGGAACCACCGTAAGCTATCTCATGGGGGAAATGAGATAATAGAGCCTTTCCCTTCACACTTCCGTGGAGAAGCCTCATCTTACCAATATCCCGCTTGTTATGTCCACTAAAGAAAGAACTGTTGCTGCTTACTCGCCCACCACTGCCCAAGAAACTCCACAATCTAAGAGGCAAAAGTATTTATAAAACTGGCCCTGGGAATCACAAGTTATCATGATCATAATTTTAGTTTTTGCAAAGAAAACAGAAGCGTGAAGTCAATTTGGGAAAAAGAGAGTTTGGAAATAAATGCTGTGAAAGAATTAGAGAGTGAATGGAAGTGTAATTGAAAAGTGAGGAAGCCATAGAGATTTTAAAGCATGAGTTTTTCATCATAGATTTTGTTTTTCCATGGTCCAATTTTGTTCATATATTTCAGTTGGCTTTGATCAAAGGTTGACACTACTAGGTAATTGATACTTTCATGATTGCAGAGACACTAATTTGCAAGTGGATTCCATAATTGTTGTCACCATTTATGTGAGTTCAGGATAATATCTAAAGAAGGTTTATGTAGAATGATGTGTCGATGTAAAAAGTAAAAGCAAGCCGGGCGTGGTGGTGCATGCCTTTAATCCCAGTACTCAGGAGGCAGAGGCAGACAGATCTCTGTGAGTTCAAGGCCAGCCTGGTCTACAGCTCCAGGCCAGCTGAGACTAAAGGGAGACCCTGTCTCAAAAATACCAAAAAAGTAAAAATAAATATAATGATACTTATTTCCGCAGTTCGTAAGATATTACCCTAGCCTACAGATGCGTCAACCTTGGGAACTTCTCTAAGATCTATGACCTCTCCAGCTGTGTGCATCTGGCTATGGTTACAGTACCACACATGAGCTTCATCCCACTGAGTGGGCTTTAAGTCCAATTAGCTAGCCACGATTGCCCCCAAGATAAAAGTGCCACTACTGCACCAATGTCCTATGCTGTGCTGGTCATCAATGCGGATGTTTGGTCTTAAAGCTGGTTTTGGACCCCTGATTGATGTTCTCCCTTAGTGGGTTGCACAGTGCTCTCCAAACCTATGAGAGCCAGCCTTCAGGGGAGGTGGCTTCCAAGTCAATTCTAGCTCCATTGCTCCAAATCTAGTCTCTGAAGCATGTCCTGTCTTCAGCAGTAGGGTTTTACCTTCAGGTGCTTGGAGGCGATCAAGGGATGTGGCAATAGCCTGTGTAATTTTGGGAGTCTCTTGGAATACTCTGGCCAATCATTCAAAGGAATGTTTCTCTTTTCTGGAACTGTTTATTATCTAGCCTTCAGCTTTACACACAGACTCATGCAAAGATATTGTATGTGCAATTGTCAATAGGTTGTTAGATTTATATGATGCCCTCTGGTTTTTTACACTAGCTAGGCATTATTTTTTATTATTATTAAACTTTTTCCATAAGTCATACATCATTTCTCAATCATAACTAGAGTCGCTTCCCTTTCCATGCTCCCACCCCACCCGAGTCCCTGCACTCTGCCATATATGTCCTGCATCTTTTTCTCTCACCTTCTTTCAGAAAATGAATTGGCATGAAGAATAACTGGGGAAGATAATATTACACAGTAGACCCCAACACAAATGACAGAATGTGTGAACTCTTGGGAGGGGAGGGAGGTTGCTGTGGGAGGGGATAAGGGAGAAGTGGTGTAAATGAAATTAAGACTGATTGAATAATTATGTATTAAATACACAAAAAATCAATAAAATTAAATTAAAAAGTAAAAGTAATGTTCCAGACATGCTAGTTTCATTGCAGTAACATGAAAATGGTACTTCTACATCTCAAAATTATTGTATAATTACATTTATTTCTTCTGAAAACTGATCACATGGGTGATTGATTGTTTTGTATATGTCAATATTATTCAATATACTTGTCTTTTAAATCCTATATAGTGCTCATTTGCTAGTTCATGGTATTTGCTGAGATAGATGTGACCTTTTCCCTTTAATATGAAGTGACTGGTTTATACAAATATGTATATAAAGAAGCATAAAACACATATAATATACTTCTCCCCCCTCAGTTTAACTGGCAAAGTATCTCTAGTATTTTTGTTGCCCAGAACTACATAAATACTTTGAAAAGCTTTACATATTCATTTAAGCAATGTATTTTAAGCAAACACAAAGCAGGAAAGAGAGGGAGAAAACTCAGCATCAAGGTTATCAGGCTCGTTTAATCTACTTGATGAATAAACTGACATCAGTGTATTTGTAATGTAATTCATACTTATATGCACATATGCATATCATATTTGTCCATTAGATTAAACTTGGTAAGCACTCATGTTAAAATGTCTACTATAATGAGAATCTGTTAATTATAGGGGGAACTACAAAAAAGTGAAAGTGGATTTCTTTGTAAATTTTATTTATTTTTATTTTATATGTATGACTGTATTACCTACATGTATGCAAGTGCATCTGTGTCATGCAATGCTCATGAAGGTCAGAAGAGGAGAAGAGGGTGTCATATTTCTCTGGAACTGGAGTTATGGACAGTTATTAACCACCATGTGACTGCTGGGATCCAAACCTGGGTCCTCTGCAAGAGCAGTCAGTGCTCTTAAATGTTGAGCCATCCTTCCAGCCCCAAAAGTAGATTTCTTCTTCTTAGTACATTTGTCAGTGTTTTTTTGGTATTTTTTGTTTTACATATTATTTAATCAACTTCAAAATTGCCATGTAAAACATTAAATCAATACTTTTTGGGTCTTTTTGAGACAGGGTCTCACTGTAGCCCCAGGTGTCCTGGAACTCACTATGTAGACCAGGCTGGCCTTGAACTCACAGAGATCCACCTGCCTCTGCCTCCCAAGTGCTGGGACTAAAGGCGTGCACCACCATGCCTGGCCTAAATCAAAATGTTTTAATAATAGATTATCTTCTTTGTCTTTGGTAATGTGCACTCCTGTGCTTGCATGTCTGTGTGTGTGCCTCTGTGTGTGTGTGTGTGTGTGTGTGTGTGTATGTGTGTATGTGTGTGCATGTGTGTTATTTTGAGACAAGGTCTTGCTGTGTAACCCAGACTGAAAACTCAGGCCATCGTCATATTTCAATCTTCAGAGTGCAAAGATTACAGGTGTGTACTACCATGTCTGAGGTAGTAACGCTTTTTGAGAGAAATTTTACAGCAGCTTTTATTCATTTACTCATGTGTTTGCTTTTCTACTCTTCCCCTGGCATAGCTTCTGTTATTTAAAATATTATGTCCATCTCTGTGTTTGAATCTATTTTTTCTAAGCCTCATTTGGCTTTTGATTGATTTATCGATTTATTTTGAAACAGGTGTCACTATGACGTCCTGTCTGGCCTGAAATTTTCTATGTAGACTAGGGGGTTTTAAACTCACGGAAGCCCACCTTCCTCCCGAGTGCTAGTATTAAAGACATGCACCACCACACCCAGCTTAGATGTTTAAAATCTGCTATGAACATCTTAGCTTGATAATCACGCTGTACTAGAATCTACTTATGATTCATGTCTTTGACTATTTCTGTGATCTTGTGCTATAAATGCTATTTTTCTGCTTTATACATTTGCTTTCCTGTTTTTATTTTTTTTTCAACTCTACAAATAACTTTTATCAACTTATAAAATGAAGCACATATGGTAATAAATGAACATCTTCACCATTACAAGTTAGATTTCCATGAACAAAAAAACTTATCGTCGAATTGAAAACAGAAAACAATGCAAGATAACAGAAATGCAGACATTTGTTCCTACGCTACTGGCAAACTCCCTGTGTGAACTCAGAGCAAGAAGAAATGCATGCCCCAGTGCATGCTGGAAAGAGCTGAGGAGATTCTGCACAGCGTTGAGACGAGGACACTGAGAGGACACTCCAGCCGGATGGGCGACGGCTGTGGACAGCCATCAGAGGCTCAGGTCTAGTCACCACCTCGTCTCCCAGCGTGAGTTTTGTCAGATTCCCAGGACAGCTGCTTAGAAACCCCAAGGATCCCAAGTCACGTCTAAGTCTTCATAAAGTCTCAGGAAAACAGGAAAAGAAGGTCACAGTATAAGCAATCCAGCGGAGTCTTGGTTTGGGAGCTTTCTTTTAAAGATAGAGCTTTGGTTTGAGTGTGGATTCTGACACAAGTCACTGCCACAAAACGGAGGGACATGGAGGGGCTTGAAATTTTGAGCTCTGGGAATCGTATAGGAGGGCCAGGGAAGTGTGTAAGGTCATGTGCACCAGGGAAAGCAGTCCATTGATTCTAGAAGAGGCGCCTTTGGGCCTTGGACCAGGGGCGTGGAGACTCTGGACTGGAAGGGCGCTGCTCCTGGGGAGTTGGAGGAGATGGGGGCAGAGGCTGGAGTGGAGAGCTGGGGAAGGGGGTCAGTATGGAGCTGTCCAGGTCCCAGGAGGGCGTGGGAGGGCCACCCTCTGCACTGGGGGAGGACGCAGGGGCCCAGGGCTCTGGGTCTGCGACTTCAGCCCATGGCATGACTGCCCTGAGGAAGAAAGGTTTCCCGCGGGGGGCTGGGGGGCAGCTGCCGCATCCATCCAGAATGGCAGGAGGCCTTGGTCCATGTCCCAGTCACAGGTATCCTCTTGGTAGCAGGCTAGGTCTGGGGCAGACTCCCGGGATTCCTCCTCTTCCACAACCAAGAGGACCAAGTGGTCCTGGGGCGCGTCCAGGAGAGAGATCACGTGCGTGCCGTCGGGGCCGTGGCCAAGCTGTCCAGGGCTCGGGTGAACACAGTCCAGGAACCCCTCGGGGACCTGGACGGAGGCGTGTTCTGGCAGCGACACTTGCAGGGGCGAGGTGGGGTCGGGCTCCAGCAGCTGGTGGATGCCATCCAGGGTCATCTCCAGCATCCGACTGACACTGTCCAGGGTCATCTCCAGCATCAGGTCGATGCTGTCCAGGGTCATCTCTCGCATCCAGTGGGGCTGCAGCAGCTGGTCGAGGCCATCCAGGGCCATCTCCAGCATCCGGCTGACACTGTCCAGGGTCATCTCCAGCATCAGGTCGATGCTGTCCAGGGTCATCTCTCGCATCCGGTGGAGCTGCAGCAGCTGGTCGAGGCCATCCAGGGTCATCCCCAGCATCCAGTGGACGCTGTTCAGGGTCATCTCCAGCATCCAGCTGACGCCATCCACGGTCATCCCCAGCATCTGGTGGACGCTGTTCAGGGTCATCTCCAGCATCCGGCTGACTCCATCCAGGGTCATCCCCAGCATCTGGTGGATGCTGTCCAGGGTCATCTCCAGCATCAGGTCGATGTGTCCAAGGTCATCTCCCGCACCCGGTGGGGCTGCAGCAGCTGGTCGAGGCCATCCAGGTTCATCCCCAGCATCCGGTGGACACTGTTCAGGGGCAGCTGTAGGGTGCAATCTAGCACCAGGGAGGTCATGGGGAGTGCGGTGCTGGCCGGTCCCACAGGCTTTTCCAGGCTTGGCATAGGCAGGGGCTCTGGACCAGCGGGCTGGTGGAGGCGGCTGCGCTTGGCAGGGCAGGGCCCTCCAGGCTGCAGTGTCCAGGGGGCGGGTTCGGCACAGGGGCTTTGAGGCCGGACGCCCACCATGTGGATGGCGATGGGGGGCTGTGTGCTGGGAGCTGGGTGCTGGTTGCTGGTTGCTGACAGGTTCCAGGGGGGTGGGCAGCAGAAGTGTGGGCTGCAGTCTTGGTCTCTGAGGCAGCCACTCTCGCCTCTGGGTTCAGTCTTGGGAACCTCTCTCAAGCCTAGGACAGACGATAGGAGCTCAGGATGGCAGGCCATATGAGTTGAGAGAGGACTGAGTTCTTTATATTCCCTCAGCTTGCAAGGAAGCTCCACGCAGGGCGCGGCCTGGAGAGGAGGAGCCCCTGGACCTTCAGCCAATGTTGCTGGGAGAGCATGGATAAAATCCCATGATTTTATCATCTGGGTTGCCTTCCTTTGCTTTCCTGTTTTTAAATTTTTATTTTCAATTGGATTGACTTTTATCATTCCATTTTCTCTGCTACTCATTTGGATAAAATACACTTAATTTCAATTATTTTTGGTGGCTAAGTAGCTAAGACTTTAATTTTTCATTGTACAATAATTAAAACTGAAGTCCTTGGTCACAGAGCCTCAATGCATGTCCCTAGTGCAGACGTCTGCATCAGAGCTCTGTTGATTTTTTGAATTGCTGTTGCTCTTTCATTTTTTTGTTCTCTGAGGACTTTGCATGTTTTCTCTCTAGCCCAACACACATTTCAAGTTATTTTTAAAGTAGTTTATGGATATAAGGATTTTTTTCCTTTGGATAGTTTGTTTTCAACATGAATATATTTGTAAATTGCATGTATTTTGCTCAGACTGGACTAAGAAAATTATGCATGTATATTTAAATAAATATTTACATCATGTATATATTTCAAAAGCATGTCTGCTAATACCAAGAGGGAGCTCGCATCTCTTAACTATCTGCTAAAATGTACATTCGTAATTTTTTTTTGTTTGAAGATAGGTGTCATATACAGAAATCGTAATGGTGTGTGATTAAAAATGTGTGATCAAATGAAATACCATTCGATTTCACTTCACTGAAATATTTGAAATGTTTAAGCTTTACAGGTGATATTGTATTTGTTACAACTACACAGCCCCAGTGTTCCAGCTTCAAAGCAGCCACACATAAGATGTAGCCAGGACCTCGTGCCTATGTATTGTACAAGGATTTTGTTACAGCTGGAGTGTGGTTTGGTTCTTAGGGTAGGCTTAGTGTGCTCGAGGCCCCAGGTTTTGTTCTCCAGAAACATACGTATACATACTGAATAAAAAAA
Organism: Rhizomys pruinosus; assembly: GCA_009823505.1. Lineage (NCBI taxonomy): Eukaryota > Metazoa > Chordata > Mammalia > Rodentia > Spalacidae > Rhizomys > Rhizomys pruinosus. The sequence continues at coordinate 1,103,144 of VZQC01009321.1, forward strand.
AAAAAAAAAAAAAAGTCCTGAGATCAATGTTCTTTGTATGGGCCCTGTAAGAGGTATAAAATTCCTGTGTTTGAACTTAAAAGTACGAAGAAGCTTGGCTTTTGAAACCATTATAACTTACCGGAAACAAATACTCAATTAGGAATTGATAAACTGACCCATAAGCCAACTTTAGCCTACTGTCCTGTTTTATTAATTAAAGTCTTCTTAGAACTTAGCCACATTTATTCATTTGCATATTATGTATGGCTGCTTTTCTTTTGGAACAGAGGGGCTGTGTAAAGCTTAAAATATTTCAAGCTGACCTTTTATTGAAAAGTTCACCACCACCACCACCACCACACTAAATCATGCTCAACATTATAGAATAAATTTATGAAGAATCTCTTTCCTTAGATTTTTCTCCTTAGTTTGGTTCTTTAAGTCGATTTAACTCATACTATATATTTCATTTAGAGATCACACAATAATTATTTATTCTTGGCATCCTTTATGGTTAGAATTTATTTCTGTTTATTTGATTGGAAATATTTCCTTGCTTCCATTTCTCACAGTCAATTTATTTAATAAACTAGATAATTCCCAGGGCTATTTTGTATGCTATCTTTTTAAATCATGGACACCCCTGGCTGTTTCCTACCAAATTGATCCTAGATTAATGAAATATATAAAATATTTAATGTATCAAATACTCATCAGTAAAGTAACTTGGTATTCTTGCATTCATTAAATAAAATGTCACAAATATTCTTTTATGAAGTGGAGTCAGCTGATGTTTCAGTTGGGAATGGTGTCAGATATTAAACTGTGTTATAGTGCATGCACATTTGCTTAATTATAAGATTTAAATAAAAATGGCATCAATTGGCAAATTGAAAACAATGATTGAAATTCTGCTTGAGAGCTATTAGCTATTTAAAAAGAAACAGATAACTGAATCCCAGTACCTGACACCCTACTAAGGTTGGGCCTCACTTGTCTAGGGAATACAGCACCACAGTCAGATGTGGAGCCTCGGGTTAAATGCCTGAATTAACAGCCACATCTGTGTCTTCTGAGTTTTAGAGAAAACTCAGATCCATTCAACTAGTTTAGACGCACAGATGAATATGATCAGCCATTTCCCAGGAGTTTCTCCTGGTGAGATGGCCAACGAGTATTGTCTAGGCTTAGGGAAAAGTCTCGGGTCTAATTTGAAAAGCAGTCCTTTTTTCCCCCCTGGGACATTCACTGTAGGTCAGAGTTGTTTTGTTTTGTTTTGTTTTGTTTTTTCCAAATAGTGCTATTTATAGCCATTTAACATTGAGGGCTTTGAACCCATGAATCCAGGGAGAGATTTTAATCTTATTGTAAACATTCTAAAGAGAAAGTGTTTGCCTTGACCACTTTGGTGGTTAACCATCAAAAGTTATCAGAATGTGAGCTCTTTGTTGAGATCAAGAAAAGCCCCTGGATCTGTTTCTTATTGTTTTTGTTCCGACCGCTGAATGCTCCCTCGCTTTGGGAGAATTTGTGCTTTCCCTGGCTTCCTTCATTTACTTAGTTGACTGCCTTTTTCTCTTTCGCCCAGGAGATTGCATCAACAGTTTGAAAGCTATAAGGAACAAGTGAGAAAGATAGGAGAGGAAGCGCGGCGTTACCAGGGCGAGCACAAAGATGACGCCCCGACGTGTGGAATCTGCCATAAGACAAAGTTCGCTGATGGATGTGGCCATCTTTGCTCTTACTGTCGCACCAAGTTCTGCGCGCGCTGTGGAGGCCGCGTGTCTCTGCGGTCGAACAACGTGAGTGTCCGGTGAACACACCACGGCCCAAGAACAGAACACCACCACCACTCTCTCAAGCATGCAAACACCAGAATGTGCCAATGCAGACCAGAGCATGCGCAATATGCAGGCGAACTACACCCCTCGTTTTGTGTTTTTATAAGGTGCACAGTAACAGAATACTGATACAGTTCTGAAAAAGATTATACGCAATGTGTGCAGCTTAATAAAAGTTTCCACTTCCAAAACAACCTATCTGAGTAGGTTTATATAGTGATATATAGTAAATGTAATTTTAATATCACTATGAATTATAAAACTTTTAAAAGTGATTATAGCCAAGTTTTATTTTTTCAAAAGTTTACCGTGTTCCTTTAGTTTTACATCATTATTTTTCAGATAGAATGAAGGTGGTAAATGCAGGGTGAACTGTGTGTCATTAAATTTAACCCAAAGCAATATAATTACTGGTTAGCTACTATGACAGTAATTCCAGATTTACTATCATGTTAAACAAATAAAATGCAGACTTTATCACATAAGAAATATTCAGATATTTAGGGAATATATGAAATAAACCACTTTAAAATTTTTACGTTCATGCTTCTTGCTTTTTACTTTGTATGATATAGTCTCACCTGAAGCACTTTTCCAATTTGACTGAAATAAGACCCTCCCCCTGCTGTGTCAAGACTTTAAGTTAATACAGTTTTTACATTTAACATTTTAAAATATTTCTATTGTAGCAGAAGCCAGTATAATTTGTGACATTCTAGACCAGTTTAAACAAATATTTAGAGAACATTTTAGTGTTATACTTGCATACTGTCTCTGTGTTATTGCTATCTATAAAATAGAACTCTGTGGAGAAATCTAAGTGAATTCACTTGATTTAGGTTGGCAGCATAGTACTGAACAGTTAGGAATATCATATGTTCAAATTTTTCTGTATTTTTTCAAATACTTTCTGGGTAGGGTGGTGCATGCCTTTAATCCCAGCAATCAGAGGCAGAGGCAGGTGGATGTCTATGTAATCTGTCAGCCTGATCCATATATCGAGTTCCAGGCCAGCTGAGGCTACAAGGAGATCCTGTCTCAAGAAACAACGATAAAAACCATAAAAGCTTTAAGCACTCTTAACATTTTTCTGACTTGAAAAATCGCAGTTGCATTTAAAACAAACCTCTGAGTTGACCCTAATATCCCTACCAATAGAAATGAGACATTGGTTATAATAAACATTTTATAGTTTAATGTAAGACTAGTGTTGTGTCTGCTGTCTTTGGAAGATAATTATCTTCTCTGAATAAGAATTATGTATTCTTGTTAGGAGGGTAAAATACATGTAATTTAAACTGTCTCACGTAGAGATTACACACGATACATTTGTTAATACCCCTTCCACTTTTAATGTTGTGAAATACATACTTGAATGAACTTTTAGATGGGAGGTGATAACCACAGTGTTTAATATTCTTGAAGGGGCTGTCAGAGACTGTACAGCAGCAGTTGTTAGGGCTGGCTGAGCACCCACAGCAGGTGAATTCTTTTAGCTTCCCATTATAGGGTTGAGACATGCCAATAACCATACTGTTGACTGATTGTATGTAAAGTGATTAGGGGCAAATTTAGATTGTTTAAAGAAAACTGAACTAGGAAGTGCTTTTGTTCTTTCAAGTGGTTGCCTAATGCTATTTGTATTTCATTTATGTTTTACTAGACCCATCCAGTCTTGACAAAAAAAAATTTTAAAAACATAGGAAAGTCCAGCTTAAAATTTTTGTCATATGCATAAGACCAAAGTATTATATAAACTTGATTTTTTTCTCTGATATAAATATTGACAAGCATATTTTAAATAAATACTGTTTTTGATTGGTTCACAGCTACAAGAGTTATTTTCTCCCCATTTTTATCTAGTACAAATACTTTCCATTATTGGATTTTTCTAGTTTTTTTTTTTTTCTGTAAGTATTTTATCAGTAGCGTGATAAAATTTAGAATGACTGTGTATTTTAATAAAATATTTTTAATAATAGGAATGCGGTTTGTGGCAAATTATTATTTCTTTCTGAAGATTTTATTTTTTTTTATTTGTTTTTGAAATACTGCTTATTATCTTAAGGGTCTTGTTACTGAAGGTCCAGACCGAGCTCAAATTTTGGATCCCCTGCCTCAGGGCCCCGAGTGCTGGGATAATAGGTCTACTCCAGCATAGGCATCCCAGAAGTTTTAAAATATAGATTTATTAATGTATTATCTAAAGAATAGGGATCAGTTGGGCCCAGTTCTTCTAGCCAGCATACATTAGTTTATGTGTTTTCAGTGTAGGATTTCCTTTACCAGATACCTGTTTTAACACTGTGGAGAAATGTAATTGTTGTATTGAAGTCAATTTATTAATATGTGGCTCATTTTTGTTTTTCTTTCTTTTTCTTCTCTCCCTGCTCTGCTTCCTTGGATGTTTTCCCAAAGGAGGACAAAGTGGTTAGAATCCATGTTTTCTTTTCTATCATTTTTATATTATATTGTTGTGAACTTATTAAGTCAATGTCGCATGTAACATTGTTCATCACTCTACTAAAGGATGAAATTTTATAATAGGAAGTGCTCATTCCCAGGTGTCATGAAAATGAAAATTAAATGAATAAGAACATTATAGAATTTTGCATTAATATATAAAGAATGGGTGGATTAAGTTTATGAACATGGTAGATTATAATATAATTTTTTTGGCCTCTTGAGATGGGGATCTCCCTGTAGCCACAGCTGGCCTGGAAGGCACTATGGACTGGTCTCAATCTCACAAAGATCTGCCTGCCTCTGCAGCTCAGCTGGATTTTAATATAATTTTTAGCCTACTTTTCCTTAACTTTTGGGTTTTGATGATTATTCCATGTGTTCTTGGGAACAATAAAACTCTAATGGGCTTTATCTGAACACTCATTGGTTTCAAAGGCAGGTGATTTGAAATTTTATTTCAGAAGAAAATAGAGTCTACAGACTTTGTGTAAATAATAGAAAATATTCAAATCAAATATAAGTCAAATAAAAACATAGTTCCCTTTTCATTGGGAAAGTGGGTGAATTGTCATACTGAGCCACACTTGGTCCCTAAAAAAAAGTGCTCAGCAATCACTCCTCTAGTGAAAGATCACTTTTATTTTAACTCTCCCACTATAGAAACCACAAAGGAGCTTTGTACTTGGGAAGGCAGGATTTAAGTGCAGTCTTTAGTTGGTATGTCGTTTCTATACTCTATATAACTTACTTTGATGTAAAATACAACTTCCTGGTGCAAATTTATTTCCCAAAATGAAACCAAGGCAACAAGTATTTTGGATTCAATATCTTCCCAGCTGCCTTTTTAATAACTCTAAATTGAATATTAAACTGTGTTTTCAAACTTCATGCTCATATACAGTCACCAGTTTTTCAATGAAAAAGAAAAAAAGTTTAAAATTTGTATGGTACAGTATGTTTCCACAAAATGATTTGCTGTTTTATTTGTGGTTGTGGAATTGTTACAGAAGACATTGTTTTAATGTAATTATGCATTTTATTAAAGAAAATTGCTGGAATAATACACCTAGCATTTTGTAAATAGCATCATGTGGGAAGATTTGAGCTGTCAGGTTGAGTTGCTTCATAGAATAAGATCGTAAATAAATAATAATAGCTTTGTTCCAACTTGGCATAAAACTGCAGGCATTCCTGCATGCTTTGCCAGAGACACCGTTGTCCCTTTGACAGGCTTCCATTACAGGGCTTCCTGTAATGGAAGGTTATTTAGACTTTCAAGGAGACAGTAGTTCTCAGCCCGAAAATGGTGTAAAATACAGACCCTTTAAATTATGGTTTGTTTTTTACTTGGATGGAACGCCTACATCAATTACTTTATGCTTAAGTACTCAAAGTTTCTCTGCACATCCTTTTTAGCCTGTGGAGACTGTTCAGTGAATTACTTTTCTAATCTAAGGAAAATGATACCATATTTTGTTCTCAGTAATATGGAGAAAATAACTTAATATTCTTAAAGATGTATTTTATTTTTATTTGTGTTTCTAACGGTTTGCATATGTATATGTTTGTGGGTATCCAAGGAATCCCTCCTAAGCTGGAATTATAGGCAGTGGTGAGGTGCCTGATGGGATGGTGGGAACTGAATTCCTATATTCTGTAAGAGAAGCAAGCAGTCTTAACTGATGAACCATCTCTCCACCCTGAGAAAAAAAATGAGTTTTAGACAAAGTGCTTGACTGACAGTCTTTCCCTCTTTCTTTTTTTTTTTTTTTTTTTTTTTACTTTTGGTAGATAAATTATCCAAATGTGTATGTATCCATGTGTGTATGTGTGTATATGTGTGAGGGTGTGGGTATGTCCACACACACGTGTGTGTATAGGAATAAGACTGAATAAGACTTATCTAAAAGCAACCATTTTATTGATCAATAAAACAATATGAATTATTCTTAGTCTAATAAAGTGTAAAAATGTACTTAAAAGTTTAGGAAAGAGCTAAGGAGATATATATATAATATATATATATTACACATATTCTTAGCTAAGAGCACCATGTTAATTATCATAACTTTTACTGCAACACTATTTTACTTTAAAACATCTTAGCTCAAATTATATGTAACAGTAATTTGAAGACTGTGAATTGTTTAAAAGAAATAGCTGTCATATTGAATCACTTTGAGGTGGGTATTACTTCCTACACATTTATGTAGGAAATGACTTTGCACAAATGCACGCTTTCATTGGCAAATCTATGGTTATACTTTTTATTTCATTGAAAACCCTCTTCTAAGCCTTAAATATAGGGATACTGTAAAAATCCCCAGTGGCCTGTTTAAATTGATTTTATCTTTGTTTTACTCTATTTGGTAGCTGAGGATTGAATTTAGATAGCTCCCTTGATAACATTAACACTTTTCTGCTAGTATGCAAGCAGAATTGAATCCTCCAAATTCAATTCTTTTGTGGCTTCTTACAAATTCCCATCAGTATTACTTTTAGTGAGGATTGAATTATGGGTATAGTAAGTAAAATGAACTTGTTATATTTCTAGCATATCAAATTTTCTAAATGATGTATCATGTTTTATAAGTTGAGAATATTTTATTAGAAAATCAGTATTACTCTGAAAATAGAGCCCTATCTTTTAAAAAATTCTTTCAAAATGTGAAAACTGTAGTTTCACAACTTTGAAAATTCATATATAAAAGCATTTCTAATATTAATGAAATAATGTGATACAGTGTTTAGGGTGCCACAAAACTGACACCTCTTAAGTAGTCATTGGTGTTTATTTTTTTTTATTTTTTTAAATTTGTTTCTGTATGCGTATGAATGTATTGTCTGCATGCAAGTTTGTGCACCCTTGACGTGCAATGCCGCGGAGGTCAGAAGAGGGTGTCGGATTCCCCTGGAACTGGAGTTCTCCTGGAATTGGAGTTTCAGACGATTCTCTGCCGCCATGTGGGTGCTGGGGATCGATCCCGGGTCCTCTGCAAGAGCGGTTGGCGCTCTTAACAGCTAGGCCATCTCTCCAGCCCCAATTGGTGTTTATTTTTATAAATTACATCAAATATTACATTGATGAAACAAGTGTATTTTTTATTTTAAAAATAACTTTAAAAAGTAAGGTTCACCTTAAATTTGCAAAGTAGCCAGTTAATTTAAAACTAGTTTTATCAGAAGGTCTTTTTCTGTGGGATGACCAATTTGGAGGGGTTTTTGGCTTAATCATATTTAGCCCCTCTTCCCTCTCTGGAGCCCCCAGAGCCACCCATAGGATTTCATCCATTTTGTCATATGTGGTAAGGCCTATTGAGTCAAGTTTGTGTAGCCAGAGGTGCCTTGATGGGAGTTCATCCACTGGAGCCGGTTCAGCCTGTCTAGCATCACTCCATAAAGATCGACTCTCCCTCACCCAGCAGCAATCAGCTTCCAATAATTCCTCCACAAAGTTGTAGCCTTCTGCCCATCTCCCTAGCTCTGTGCTGGTTTTCGTCTGCTTAAGTTCGCATGGGTATTTTGCATGCTGTCACTGTGGCTGCATGTTCATATGAGCAAGGTTCCAGGAGCTTGCAAGACTCTCCGTTGTGGTCCTGCACTCCTTCCCTGGGCTCTCACGATCTTTCTGCCCTCTCTCTGGCAGTGGTCCCTGAATTCCTGATGAGTAAAGATTAATATAGGAATCTTGTCCAAGGACCCACACTCCGCAGACTCTAATTCTCTACACTTTGGCTAGTTGTAGACTTTTCTATTTATCACCTTTTATTACATGAGGAAAATTCCCTGATGAAAGTTGAGAGATGCATTGTCATTCCCTCTACCCCCTGTTCAACTCTGTTTCATGAGCCTTAGGTGTAGAGGTTCCATTGTAGATCTGTCACTTAAGGTTGGACATCTCACAGACACTTACTCTCTGTGTGTGAACAGTTATAGAACTCGTAACAATTTCTGTCTATTGTAAAATTGTCTTTGTTGAGTGGTAACTGGCATACTTTGTAAATCTAACATTCTATATTTAGCATAGAAGAAGAAATTATGTTTGTCTAAGCATGTGACAGACAGGGTTTTCTGTAAGATCTGTGATATTTTCAGCCATATGTATTTGGTTATGTTTACAGTGCCCCACATGAGTTCCCTCCCATTAAGTAAGTTTTAAGTCCAATTAAGTAGCTGTTGATTGCCTCCAAGATAAAAGTGAACTTCTGCACTGATGTAGTTTGCCATGCTAGTCGTTATTGTGCTTATTAGGCTTTAAAGCTGGGGTTGGACCATTGATTGATTTTGTCCCTTCGCAGCTTATACAGTGTCCTCCAAAACTATGAGAGCTAGTCTTCAGGGGGGACGAGTCTTCAAGGTCAGCTCCAGCTCCATTGCTCCAATACTATGTCCAAAATATGTCCTGTCTTCATCAATAAGGTCTTACCTTCAGGTTCTAGGACACAATCAGGGGCCATGGAAATAGCCTCTGTGATTTTGGGAATCTCTTGGACCATCCTGACCAACATATGAAGGGAGGTTTCTTGTGTCTGGCACTGTGTTTTGTTTTGTTTTGTTTTTTCATCTTCAGCTATACACATGCGCTCATGTGCAGACAGTGCATGTGTATTTTTCAGTAAGGTTTTGCATTAATACATTTCCCTATGGTTTTCACACCACTTAAGCATCATTTATCACTCCTTTCTCTCTTTTCCTGTCTAACCGCCCCTTTTTCTCCTGTGCTCCTTAAACTCCATGGTTTCTTGTATAACCCTCTCTGTTTCCTACGATTTAAACACTCTGACTTAACTCATTTCACTTTCAGACACCTGTCCCCATTATCCCTTTCTACAGCTTCTTCTTTCCTTTTACCTCTGTGGTTTCTTTTCTGGCTCCTGCATTCACATCAGGATTATATACATACCGAATATATATCTATATTATATATATATTATTATATATATTCAATTCCATCATTTAACTGCAAATTCATGGATTTTGTCTTCTTTAAACTGACATTAGGAACCCCATTTGAGGGCTTTGCTGTGTTGTGCCTGTGTGTGTGGGGCTGGATGACCATTTTGTGTGTTGTGTTGTTGTTGTTGTTGTTGTTATTTTTGAGGATCAGGATACTCCTGTAGTCCAGTGGTCCTTAAGCTTGCCTGTCTAGACCAGGCTGCCTCTTGAATTCACAGAGCAGATCCTAGCCTCTTGCCTCCCAGTTCTATGGAATTAAGGGTTGCACACCCACGCCCGCATTTTTTTTTTTTTTTTTTTTTTGGTCTTTTGAGACAGGGTCTCCCTGTAGCCCCAGCTGTCCTGGAATTTGCTCTGTAGACTAGGCTGGCCTTGAACTCACAAAGATCCGGCCTGCCGCCTGCTCTGCCACCAAGTGCTGGATTAAATGCGTGCCCACCACGCCCAGTGGATGACCAATTTTTAGCAGCATACAAATGGCCCCTGGCACACAGAATCTCTTTAATCCAAAATAAGTGATTTTGGTTTTTCTTCATGCTAGGATTTAAAGCAAGCAGTGCAGAAGAACCAAGCCATTAATCATTTTCCATAACCATTTAAACAACTGTTTGCATGATGATAAATATTTTTATTATTTTGAAAGAACCTCTGGGCCTTCCACATTTAGTCCATACGGTGACGAAGCAGACGCTCGCAAGCACACAACCTTTGTTTTTCCAAACTGTGCAGAATCTGACTGATGCATTTTCTGTGCGATCCACTTTCAGACGGTTCTTACATGTTTTCTGAAAGCTTTGAGGGTTTTTCGACTGCTGTCCTTGAAACGCCACTTCTACAAATATATTATTATTACTTACTAGCCAATATGCGCAAATATTGATATAGAAAAATATACCAACAAAATTTTCACCTACAGAAAAGAAGAGCTTTTCATTAGTCAAGCTGTTCAGTCTTATGAGTTATCCTAAAGAAAAAAAAAAAAAGCCCTAGAGTAACAAATATTCTTGTGTAAGATAATTCAGAGTGTAGTCTGTGTGTCTGAATTCATGCCTGTTTGTTTGCATGTGTATGCATGTGAAGCCCAGAGGTCAATAGAAGGCATCTTTCTCAGTAGTTCTCCACCTCACTTTTTGACACAGTCTCTCACTGGACCTGATTCTACTAGAATGGTAGACCAGTAAGCCCCTGGGATCCACCTGTCTCTTGCCAGTGCTTGGAATACAGGCAGGAGCCACAACAGCTGGGTTTTGGAGATAGAATTCTGGTCCTCGCATTTGCAAAGGCAGTCATTTTACTGACTTAAGCACCTCTCTTGCCCCAGCTGTGAGTTCTTCCTTACAAATGTGTTTTAAGAACTTATTTACTGTTTTTCAAGTGTTTTTAGTATTCCCCACTTGGCACTGTTATTCTGGAAGTGCTCAATGACATCCAGAATCATTAGGAAGCTTATAGACTTGGTTGATATTGGCTTTGCTCACTTCCTTTTTTTATAAAAATCCATACTAGAACTAAAAAAAACTACACAAGGCTGCAGAAAATAAGAATTTTTCTAGTAAAGAAAAGGGCTGTGTTAACTGTTTTTTCAGAGCTAAAGACTAAAGTGGAAAAACTTGCTGAATTTTTATGAACATGTTGTCAAATTTCTTTTTTATATACCTAGGAGGAGGAGTTCTGGGTCCTATGACAACTTCATATTTGATAGCTGAGGACTTACTATACTGCTTCCCATACAGCTGACCAACAAGGATGAGAATTTTAATTCTTCCACAGTTTCTGTCAATTTTTGTTATGTTGCTGTTTTGTCTGTTTGTATGCATATAGGCCTCCTTCTCTCTGTCTTGTCTCTGTCTCTGTCTCCCTGTCTCTCTCTGTGTGTGTGTGTGTGTGTGTGTGTGTGTGTGTGAGAGAGAGAGAGAGAGAGAGAGAGAGAGAGAGAGAGAGAGGTGAATGTGCTGGTTAGGGGCACGGGCATGTGGAGAACAAAGGTCATTCTTGGGTGTTCTTCCTTAAAAGCTGTCCATCTTGTTTTTTGTTACAGTGCCTCTTGCTGAGACTTGCCCAGTAGTCTATGCTGCCTGGCTAGCAAGCTCCAGAAATCAACTCAACTCAGCCCCAAGGTGCTAGGAACACCAGAACTTACCACCAGGCTCAGCTTTTAACCCAGGTTCTGGGTTCAGGCTTTTTTCCTCAGGCTTGCATGGCAGGCATTTTAGTGACAGACATATTTCCTTAGAACTGTATGTTGTTTTAAAATTTTCTTTGAAATTAGTTATATTCTGTGTAAAATGAAGCCATAGCTCATTCTCATTTTCTTAAAGATATTTAAACCACAGTTCTCATGGGAGTTTGATATATTCAATAGCTTGCTCTGATACAGTCTTTGACTAATAAGTTTCTAATTTAGAAATTATTTAGAAAGTTTATTTTCAAAAAGCTAACATTTACTGCATAGGAATTCAATTTCTCATCTGCGATGTTTTACACCTGTAAGGCCTGTGTTTAGGAAGCTAAACCAGGAGAATTGTAAGTATGATGCCAGTCTTGGCTACATAGAATATTTGAGACTATCCTTAGCTACATACCAATTTGCTAATACATAAATACTTTGTGAAGAAAGGTTTCTGTTGAACTGATAGCACAGCCATCCTAGAAATTTATCCATTCTCTTATTTTCCCATTTATTTATTTATTTGTATGATTTCCTTCTGCTGAGGGTCCTATGTAATTATTTTATGTAAAATTATTTTTCAAAACTATTATATCAGTCTTTTCAATAAGAAGTGTCACTTTGTCAATGCATACCAATATGCTTTCTAATCAATTTATTATAAAGTCATTCACTATTAAAAAAAATCAGTTGCATTCCATCAGTAAATCTAACCAAGCAGCCATAAAAATTAATGATGATAATTAACATAACCTCTTCTCCCAGGGTAACATTTGTCTATTCATTTATTTTAGGATTAAAAAATTATCAGGATTTTTAAATTATGAATTTAACATGACATTACATAAAGCTTTTCTTCCAAAAATATATGGGATTTTTTTGGTCTTTTTGAGACAGGGTCTCCTAGTAGCCCCTGCTGGCCTGGAACTCACTCTGTAGACCAAGCTGGCCTTGAACTCACAGAGATACACCTGCCTCTGCCTCCTGAGTGCTAGGATTAAAGGCATGCACCACCATGACTGGCTCAGAATATATTTTTAATAAAGTCATCTTAAAGATACATAGGTATATGTAATATGTGTATTTAGATTGTTTAAATGGAGTACTTTATTGATACATAATACATAATCATATTTTTTGGTACTTTTGAGATAGGGTCTTCCTGTAGCCCCAGATGTCCTGGAACTCCCTATGTAGACCAGGCTGGCCTTGAATTCACAGAGATCTGCCTGCCTCTGCCTCCCAAGTGCTGGGATTACAGGTGTATGCCAGCTGGCTTTTAAAAAATATATTATTATTTTTATTTTAGTCTATAAGTGTATTGCCTGCATGTGTGTTAGTGCACTCATGTTATGCTATGCCACAGAAGAAGGTGTTGGATACACTGGAACTGGAGTTATGTGTGGTTGTTAGCCACCATGTAGGTGCTGGGAATCAAACCTGGGTCTTCTGTGAGAGCAGCCATTGCTCTTAACTGCTGAGCCATCTCTCCAGCCCCCAAATTTTAGTAGAGAATTAGTAGAATTACTTTACTTCCTTGTTAACATATAGAAAGATGGCTACACAGTTGGTCAACATTACTGCTCAAACTGTTAATTGCCAAGAACACCTTTTGCCTATCTGCTTACAAGCTATAAGTGGTCATTAGATTGTGACCTCCTTTCATAGTCTAGTTACCAGAGAAATTTTCAGGACATTCCTTAAATGTGCCAAGAATATGTTTGCAAAATACATCCTAAGGTTATTGGAGTAGTTTGAAAATAGTTTCAAACCCTTTAAAAATACGTTCTAAGGCCTGGCATGGTAGCACACGCCTATAATCCCAGCACTTAGGAGGCAGAGGCAGGCAGATCTCTGTGAGTTCAAGGACAGCCTTGTCTACATAGTGAGTTCCAGGACAGCTGAAGTTACAGAAAGACCTTGTCTCAAAAAGGCCAAAACAAACAAACAAAAAAAAAAAAAAAAAATTCTAAATCAGATTATCACTTACCTGAATTTAGATACCTAAATTTAAATAATTCTTTAGTTTCAAACATTCTCCTTAGTTTCAAACATTCTCTTACTGTAACATTTAGTAAGGAAAAGTACTAATTGACAATTTATTTAATTCATATATATATATGAATTAAATAATATATAAATTTATATATTATTTAAATAATATATAAATTTATATACACACACCATATATATATATATATATATATGGTATGTGTGTGTATAAATTTCAGTCACAAAGAGTATGTTACAAATCTTTCATTTGAACTTTTAGTGGTAGAGAAGCAATTTTGTAAATTTCACTTATGAGTATCTGTGCTATAAAAGAACTAAACTTTATAAAGTTAATCAAATGATGTGATTGACCAAGAAAGTACTATTGCAGCACATTGTATGGGCAAATGCAGAAGAGAACATCCTCCACGGACACCCATTATGCTACATGTTTCTTTAGTTAATTCAAGGGAATTTGAAAATGTCTTTTAAACTAAATAAAAATTTACCAACCATGTCAATCTGAGCCATACGTACACTTAAAAAATTGGTATGAGCAAAATCACATATGACAGTCTCAGGGCAAAGACATGCAATATGCATTTGATAAAGAAGAGAGTTCTAAAAACAATAGTAATCAATCCTTAAAGGGACACATGACTACAAAGATATTTTTGTTTTACCCAAATGCTCCAAGAGTTTTTACTTTTACATCTGATTAAGTCTAACACTAAGGTATCATGCACACACTGGCAGCTGGCTAGTTCTCATTTTATTTTTAGTCAGAATAACATTCCTCTCCATTTTCAAGACTTCTATCTACTTTCTTCTGGATACGGAAGAACTAAAATAGTGTCTTTCTATCCTTATTATGGGTTATCAAAGAAATATATCTCATTTTCCCCTATTTAACTCAAACCATTTTTCTACCTTTATTTTGTTTTCCATCTTATATTTTAATCTATTTATATTTATTTTTATTTTATGTGTAGCTGTTTTGCCTGCATGTATGTTAAGTATACCATGTGTGCACAATACCCTAGGAACCCAAAAGAGGGTGTTGGATCTCCTAGAACTGGAGTTAAGAACAGTTGTGAGACACCATGTGGGTGCTTGGACCTGAACCCACGTCCTCCGCAAGAGCTGGCCATCCTCTCGGCCACTGAGCCATCTCTCCCGCCATTGCTTTCTGTTTTTTAAAAAGAGGGAAGTTTGGAATATTAAGATGTATTATTGAATATACCATTGAAAAGGCAATAGAGATAGGGTAAAATAAAAGGCATGGTAGGGCACGCCTTTATTCCTAACACTCAGGAAGCAGAGACAGGCAGATCTCTATGAGACCTAGGTCAGCCTGGACTGCATAGTGACTGCCAGGCCAGTTGGGGTTACAGGGAGACCCTGTCTCAAAAGTACCAGGGAAAAAAAAAGACAAATTATGGCTGGGTGTGGTGGCGCATGCCTTTAATCCTAGTACTTGGGAGGCAGAGGCAGGAGGATCTCTGTGAGTTCTAAGACCAGCCTGGTTTATAGTCCCAGGACAGCTGGGACTAAAGGGAGACCCTGTCTCAAAAATACCAAAAAAAAAAACAAAAGACAAATTACATAACTGATGAATTTGTGTTTTTATGGCAAAAACTATTCACTTTTTTCAAAGTCAATTTTTCTGAGTCTGTTTTGGGTTTGCCTAAATTTTTTTTCTTCCTCATGATTAATATAAAAAAGGTGAGCAAATACATAGTTAACAGTGAGTGCCTTCCTTAATTCACTGTGGGGATTTTAGTCTAAATGGATGTGTATTTCTTCAGCTGAGCTGAGTGCTTTCTTGCTCATTGTTCCTCATTGGTCTCCCTGGCCCCCTTACTGTATGTGTGCTGAGTTTCCTACTACCTTTTTTCATGTAGCTTTTCTTGCGCTCATCACCTCTGTTACTAATATTTTTTCATAATCCCAAAGCTGTTATATGATTATTTTTCCCAGTGAGTTTTGAATCATCTGAAAATAATTTTTCTGATATCAGATTGGTCTACTTTTATGGAAAAAGCATCTTCCAAAATAATCACAGGTTTTCTTGTTTCATTTATGTTCCTCTGAAATTCTTGGGATGCTAGGTAATATAGCTGTTTCTTAGGAAACCATTTATTCTGACACCTCAGACAGATTTGCCTTTTTCCAAATTTAGTTTTCAGCCATTGTTTCATCTTCAAAATTTGAAACTGATCTTTTCTTCTAAATTCCAGTTTTAGACAAATAAGAAAGCCATTATTTTCTTTGAATCCAACTTGCCAAGGTCTTGAAGGCTGTGAAAAGGACACCCCAGGAAGGAAGCTGGGCAGCTGGGAAATCCTGGCAGGTGCCCTGGCACTCCCGTCTGCATTCCTTTGACACCATCCTTAGCATCTTCAGGAGGATTGGCATTTATTTCACTGCCATCATCAGTCATGCTTACATCTAGCCACTACAGATGCCTCAATATTCTAGTACCTCTGAGGAAAATCAGAAAGTCCTCAGCCAGGCAGTGAAATGAATTACTAGTTATTTCAGTAAATATCTGAGACTCAGTTGCTATGTAAGAATAAGGACTTGAATCTGATCTCCAGCACCCTTACAAGAAAAAAAAAGGGGGGGGGGTAGGCTAGAGAGCTGGTTTAGCAGTTTAGAACACTGTCTGTTCTTGCAGAGGACCTGAGTTCAGTTCCCCACACCCACGTGGCAACTAACAACTATCTGTGACCCAGTTCCAGGCAGTCCATCACAATCTCCTGGCCTTTGTGGAGATTGCACAGACAGGTGCAATTACATACATGCAAGCAAAATACTCATATACCTAAAATATTTCTTAATTAAAGAAATTCAAGTGGAGCAGCACACACCTGGAGTCACTGAGGAGACAAACAGGAGGATCCCTGGGGCTCACTGCTTAGTCACTCCAGAAGAATTCATGAGTTCTAGGATCAATGAGAAGCCCTGCCTCAAAGAATAGTGTGGAGAAGGATTGAGGAAGACAAGTGGACATTGACCTCTGACATCCACACACATGGGCACAGACACAAACACAAGCACATGCACACATATACAATCATCACGTCAACGCATACAGAGACCAGCTCTGGTTCTGACCATATAAGCCAGCTCTTTTGTGACAAATGGATACTCTAGTATTTAAATTGCACAAAGCACAGTGAAAACCTCCCTCTTCCTTTCCCTTTTCCCCTCTCTCTCCCTCCCTCCCCTTCTTCCTCTCCTTCTTCCCTTCTCTTGTCTCCTCCTCTCCCCCCCACTTCTCCCCCTTCCCCCTTCTTTCTTACATTCATCCAATATATCAGGAAATATATACTGGATCTGCTGTCAATTCATCTAGTCCGGATTATTGCATTGGGTACTTAAACGGCCTTTTTTTTCCTCACCACTTAACTCCCAAATTCACTGCCAAAGCCTAACCAGAGCAAAAGGATGAGCTCAATGTTTAACCAAGATGATAAGTTCAATGTGTTGTCATTGTTCATTTCCTGGAATGACCTCTTATGTCATCCAGCGTAGCTAGCCTTGACAGTTTTCTTCTCTGTGTCCTGAGCTCCACATACACAAATGCTATCCCCCATCTGCCTTCTCCTGCATGCTGGTTTCTTTTTTTTCCCCCTCATCCTATTCTTTATTGTTCTTTCAAGCATAGTTCCTTCTTCTGGAACATTCTTGGCATTCCTTACTCCCAAACTATCTTCAGGTCTCTGGCCAAGCATTGTCTTATCAAAGAGGCTCTGTAATTCCTCCACTTAAAACCCCAACTACCCTGTGATCAAAGAACACCGTTTCCTAGTGCCATATTTGAATTTTCTTTTTAGTACTTCCTTCTGCAAAATGGATATCTACTTGACTCTTGGTTCATTGTGATGTTTATGAAGGAGGACGGACTTTGCTTTCTCTGTTGTGTCCCCAACGTGAACAAGCTTCCTCGGCATGGATAGACTCAAAACCTATGTGATGCACACAAGTTGCATCAACTGCACAAAACAAAAATCATGAAAACCTCCCTCCCCCTTTCCCTCTCTGTCTTGGCAGGGGTGTCAGTGTCACATGAGCAGTACAGCATGTCACCTCTCAGTTGGCACAGTCCTCCCGTATGAGAATCCTACTGGGCCTGGCCCGGCTGTATTTCTTATGCTATATTGACCATCAAAGTAATGAAACATGACATCTAGAGGTGTAAGGCTGTATGCAGAGCTGTGCACAGGTATTGGAATCTTCTCACTGTACCTTCGTCTGAACTTGTTCTAAGATAGTGTTACTTAGCTCAGAGATCTCAGGTGAACCCCATTTTCTTCCCTGGATTTCCTTTGTCTATCTTGGACTATGAACTAGAATTGTTTCTTATTAATCTCTACCATATCTACAAAAATATTTTCGGGTTTATAGTTCACTAATAATATATATCATTATTTCATTGATTATATGTAAGTTTTTTCATATTATTTTAGGTTTTTTTTTTTAACTTGGAAGATTACTATATTGACTTTTTTTTGTCTTTTTGAGGCCAAGTCTCCCTGTAGCCCCTGAAGCTTGCTGTGTAGACCAGGCTGGCTTGATCTCACAGATAGCCTCCTGCCTCTGCCTCCCAAGTGCTGGAATTAAAGGAATTAAGGGCCTCTACCACCACACTGGGCACAATACTGACTTCTTAAATAGAAATTTAGTTGTTTGATTTTTGGAAAAGTTGAACTTTGGGACAAGTACTGTAATGCCTTCCTTTTCTAAAAAATAAATAACGAGGCTAAAAAGATGGCTCAGCAGTTACGACCACTGGTTACTCTTGCAGAGAATGCAGGTTTGATTTCCAGCACTCACATGATGACTCACAACCATCCAGAACTCCAGTTCCAGGAGAATCTGACAGTCTCTTCTGAACCAGGTGCACTTACGTATATTCAGGCAATATATACAAAAATACATACACAAAAATAAAAGAAAACTAAGTTAAAGTAAACAACAGCTTTTCTCCCAATTTAAAACTGCATTTTTAGGATAAAATTCTTCCTGAAAAATTAATGTTATTAGACATATAAAAAATTAAATATGCTAAATGCACAAAGCTTCAATAAAATTGGCTTTGACAAAATTAAATATGCTATTTAAATATTTTTGAGACAGGGTCTCATGTATCACAGACTGGCCTCCAGTTCTAACCGACCCTGCTTCCTAGGTGCAGTGAATGACAAGGGCCAACTTTCCCAAGAATTTTTGACATGTTAATCTCTCGCTAGATTGACTGGCCTGTTTATGAAGTCCAGTAATAGGTCTAGATGCAAGTTACTATACTGGACTGGAAACAGTATACAGTAAATATGAGCATGGCATTACATTTTTGAAGCAATGCTAGTTGTTAGTGTTCTTTCAACAAATGCTTGTTTCAAGACATCTCTTGATCATTTCACTTTTGTTCATAAAACACCTAAAATGCTATAGTTTATAATAAGTTTTTTAAAACAGTGACAGTATTTCATGAACTATTTAAATGTCAAACAGCAAATGACCTCTTGGAGTAAATTTTCTCCAATATATATTAAAAACTTTAAAAATATTTTATTTTTATTTTGTTTTTATTTACTATTTTTATTTTTGTTGCCTGCATGTGTCTAAGTGTCCCAGTGTGATGCAATGCCATGGAGGTCAGAACAGAGCCTCAGATCCCCTGGAAATTAAGTTACAGATGATTGTTAGCTGCCATGTGTGTGCTGAGTATCAAACTCTTCCTCTGAAAGAGCAGCCACTGCTCTTAACTGCTGAGCCATTTTTCCAGCTCCTGAAATCCTTTTAACAAACAAAAATTTTGGATTACATTAACACATTGTTCAATGAAGCTGCTTTCGTGATGTTTTTTGATATTAGGAAAAAAGGAATACATTTAGAGTTTAAGTTAGCAGAGTTTAGTAAATACATATTCAATCAAGGATGTAGCTTTATAATTCATTTTTAAATTAGTACGTGATTTTAAATGTTTTGCAGAGAACTTCGCAGAACGCATTATTTCATAGAATATTAGCTACTATATTATCATGCTAGTCAGTACAGCTAAAAGTCCTTACTGGTAGGAATGAAAATAGAGGCCAGGCTAAACTATTTTTCTATATGCCAAACTGTTGACAGAATGTCATTGAAAATGCAAGACATCTGTCTAAGAGCTTGTGACTTTTAAAATAATTTTATTTTTTATTTTATTTTATTATATTTATATATAATTTGTTATAATTTATTTTATCGTATTATCTTATTTCCTTCTGAGAAAACTTCTTATTATGAGCTAGCCTATACTGCCTATACCAGATTTTAATGCTCTCCTATGCATAGTCAGATGGTGACATAACACATATTTCCAAACATTTATGACCACAACACCCACTCTATTAAATCACTACCTCATTAAATCAAAGTAATTATTTAATCTTATGAATTTGACTCTCCTGTGGTAATTTTTTTCTGTAGGAGACCAGATAGTAAATATTTTAGACCTTGTCAGTATTTTAAATTATTTATTTATTTATTTATTTATTTTACATATATATTAGTGTATTGCCTGCATACACATAAATGCACACGTGTTGTGCAATGCTTGTGGTGATTGGAAGAGGGTACTGGATTCCCCTGGAACTGGAGTCACAGATGGTTGCTAGTCGACACGTGAGTGCTAAGAATTGAACCCTGGATGCAAGAGCTACCAGTGCTATTAACTACTGAGCCATCTCCCCAGCCCCACTTTGTCAGTCCCCATCACAGCTATGCCAATTTGCCTTCGTTAGATGAAAACCGCCACATAAAGTAACAATGAATGAGTGAAATTGAGTATAACTTTACTCATGAACAGTGAGGTCTATTATATAGTGCTCATAAACCGGGAGTGGTGGTGCTCGCCTTTAATCCTAGCACTTGGGAGGCAGAGACAGGCAGATCTTTGTGAATTCAAGGCCAGCCTGATCTACAAAGTGAGTGCCAGGACAGCTGGGGCTACAGGGAGAACCTGTCTCCAAAAGACCAAAAAAAAAAAAAAGTCTATATAGTGCTCATGTCTAATCAATTATTATTTCTTTTTCTTACTTCTCTTACCATTTAAATAATTACTACCAAGGGTAGAGGTATATGCAATGAGAAAAATGTTTGCCTAGCATGTTTGAGACTCTGTTCTATAACTAGCTATTCCTAGCTTGTGGGCAGTCTAGAATGGATGGCAGGCAAGATTTTGTCTGTAGGCTTCAAGTTGCTGATTGCTGCTTTGTTCAAGTAACCCTCTCTTCTGATCAATATTGCCAGTCGCCCTATTGAACAAATGAAGTGGCTAGCTTCATTGTAGTATTAATTTTATCTATTCTCTCTTACTAAAAGTGTGCAGGTATGAATGATAATATACTTTTCATTGAGTTGTGAAATTAAATGATTATACCAAATAACATAATCAATAAGCTAACTATTACAAGTATATAATAGTGTATATAACAATATATACAAAATAATATATACCATGTAAGCTAATTTTCTGTTAATATATTATTCAAATGAAAGAAATTATATCTATGTATATATGTGACTATAATGTACATATATTCTTTCTTTTAAATCATAGATTATCATCCATTGAGAAATGTATGAGCCATAAAATTGTCTTCAAAAGCCTAATGTGTAAATTTTAAAACCAAATATATTAGTAGCATTTGATAAAGTCCATTTTATTTAATAATCAGCACACACAACCCTTTTGTAAAAAGGGAAACAAAACAGAAACCTACTTTTTAGAATATGCTCAAAATTAGCATTCCCGGTTTTTGTTTTTAAATTATCATATCACTTGTATGTTGGCAAATTGCGATATCCTATGTTGAAGAAAAATAAGGTGCTCTCCAGTTCATTAGGGAAGAATCCTCTTTTGATATTTCCAGAGTTTCAAAACCTAAAGCGCTAATGCTAAATTTACTTCTTCCAGTTTTTCCCTTTGATTTTGTTTGATGGGGGCCTCTGGGTATTGAACCTAGGGTTTTTCACAAGTGAGGCATGAGCTCTCCCACTGCACTACATTCTTAGCCTTTGATGTTTCATTTTGGTAGTGGGAACTGAACCCTGGGGGTTGTGTATGTCAGTCAAGTATTCTACCCACTGAGGTCTAACACTAAAACCTTTGTTCCTTTTATAAGAGTAAGAGTTGCCTTTCAATGATGAGAAGTATAAAACTGAGTATAAATACTTAATGTTCCTTACATTCTTTGGCTACCATATTTCATCAGCAGCTAACATCTCAGTGAAATCATTTGACTAATTTCTCAAAAACTAATTTCTGTCTGACTTATTTGTGCAGTTTACATAGTTTGAAAGCAAGAGTCTAACATTATTCCAAAATCTCTGTGATAATGTCCTCTCTCTTATTGAAGAAGACCCTTCTTCCTATAACTAGATTTCCATCACCAGAAGCATTTTCCAAAATACTTTGGCGTTTATTGGTAATATTATTGATGTTAATATTTTTTCAAAACTTTTTGGAATTAAATTTTGTTTGTCTCTTGAATATACAATAAAATGTATCAGAGCATCTGTAGTTTAAAAGCTTCAATTTCACTACCCTGAGTATTATTTTCATTCTTCCTATGTGTAAGCTAACATTATAAAGGCTTTTATTTTCTAGTAAATTGTGTGCATTATATCTGATGCAAATATTCTGCTGGAATATGTCTAATTTTTCAACTATTAAGGGTATGAACACTATAGTGAGCACATAGTCACTGGAACCACCATAATTTACCTACATCAATTTAATTATAAATGTAAACTCCACATTCTGCAGCTAAAAAAAAAATTCAGTTTTAGTAATCATTGCGGTTTAATTGTCCCTGAATCTCTCACATTCACCAAACGTATTCTTTATAATCAAGTATTATAAAGGCACTATCATTACCAAGTCTAATCTGGGTACCATGAAACTCCCTAGAGATTATATACCACACTTGAGCTGTAGAGAGCTCTATGCATGCATGTGTGTGGGTGAGTACATGGGCACTTGTGTGTCAGTGAGTTTAGAAGTCAGAGAGTGATAGTGGGCATCTCCTCAATTGCTTGGGACTTTTACAGTTTGAGGTGTGTATTTTCACTGAACCTCAGGATTGTTCATTCAATTAGGCTGGCTGGCCAGTGAGCTTCAAAATCCCTCTTTCTTTGCCACCCTGCCATCAATGGGGTTAGAGGTGTGCTCTACCATGCACAGAGTTCTACCTGGGTTCTGGGATGTGAACTCAGGTTGTGCTATGCAGCAGGTACTTTACCAACTGAGCCATCTCCCAGTACATGGAGATCTTTGATGAAGTTGAGGCCATCCTCCTCTAATCCATGTTTGGGGAAAAAAATATGTAAAATAATGTCTCCTAACTAGAAACCCTCCCCATAAAGGTAGTCAGAAGGAAAATATATTATTATTATTATTATTATTATTATTATTATTAATTATCATTAAACTAGAATGGGGTTTATATCATTGGTCAGAGATTGTAGAAACAGAAGAAATCCATGTTTACAGAGTTGAACAAATATAACCTATTCCATACACATTTTCATGATGAAGAGTAATTGTCTTCAAGTAAGTGGGCTTAACAGCAGCATTTGTCACACAGAGTTCATCCTAAATTAACTTGGTAATTGAGTGTCCATGTGAGTTTGATAGCTGGCTTTCTTTTAAGGGAAAATGAGCTTTTCCCTGTCTTTATGACAAGATCTATTATGCAAGGTGGAACATCCTGTGAAGTTAAAGCTCTTCACCTTTAGAGAATTGGGGTGTTATCTTCCTTGATGATTGCATTTCAAATAGATGTGTCCACTTTCTTAAGAGGGTCAATGTTAAACTTAAAGATTTGCATCCATCAGAGATACAGAAATAAAACTTACAACAATGGTGCAAAGGAATGCAGGGACAAGGAAGTTTTCCATGGGAAAAAAATGTCTTGTTTTTTATCTGTTCTTTTTTTCCCTTTTTCTTTCTTTTTTAAAATATTTTCTTTGTTACTATTATTTTATGTGTATGACTCTATTCCCTGCATTTATATAAATGCACCCGTGTCGTGCAGTGCCTGGGGAGTTCAGAAGAAGGTATCACATCCCCCTGGACGTGTAGTTATGAACAGTTGGTTAGCTGCATGTTATCTAGGAATCAAACCCAGATCCTCTGCAAGAGCAGCCATTGCTCTTAACTGCTGAGCCACTCTCCAGCCCCCTCCTTCCTTCCTTCTAAATTTGCATTTGTCTTTATGTAGCTCCTCTGCACACACATCACATCACATCCATCTTCTTAAGGCTCTTTCACTACACCCAATCCATAATAACCAGATAGCCCTGAGTGAAGCTCTGATCCCCCCCACACACACACACACCTCCAGGTGGAAAGGCACAGCTTCTTCAAGTCTGGGGTTCGTTCCAGATTTCCTCTTGTGAAATCCACAGTTTACCTTCTTTCTTCAAAAAGTCATCAAGATTAATAGAGAATATCTTATCATACTTAACAGTTTTCAAAACCCAGCAATAACAGACTAATACTGTCAGCTACTTTTACTCATCACCACTAGCATTGAATGGACTGCTCAAAAATGTTTTTGAACTGAACTAGTATTAATAACTGTGAAACAAAATCTTTGAATACATGTTTTCTTCCCTTTCTAACCTTAGGACCATATACATTTTAAGATCGTTGTTTTGCAAGTATAATAGTCTGTCTCTAATAATACTACAAAATGTAATAATTCTGAATCACCTTACAGCAATAAATTATTCATTAGAGTATGTGGAAGCAACATGTATTCATTTACTCTATCATACACACATTTAAGGCCTATAGAGTCAGGTTCGTGTCTTCAAATGGCCTTTGCTGTGCATCCATCCATGAGAGCCTGATTAACCTATTTATCATCACAGCCTTAAAGGAAGCTGACTACCTCTTCCAGGAGTTATTGGTTATAAACAGTTCCTCAGCTAAGATTGGGGTTTCTTCCCCACTTCCCCACCTTTGTGCTGGGAGTTTTTCTGGCTTAAGTTTCCTTGGGTCTTGTGCTGTGAGTTCATATGTATAATTTCACAGCTGATTGGGACACTGTTTTTGTGGTCCTCCACAAATTCTGGCTCTCACACTCTTTCTGTTCCATCTTCCATGATGGTCCCTGAGCCTTGGGTGACAAGGCAGAGGTTTGACTTAGGTGTCCTATTCAGGGCTACGTACTCCTTAGTCTCTTACTCTCTGCACTTTGGCCAGTCGCAGCTTTCTGGGTTAATCACCATCTGTTGCATGAGGAAGCTTCTTTACCAAGAGTTGAGACATGTATTAATATTCTTTCTTCCTTCTGTTCCTCTATGTTCCCCGAGCCTTAGGTGTAGAGATTGCATTGTAGACGTGTCACTTAAGGCTGAACACCTCACAGACACTTATTTTCTTGTGTTTAACCAGCCTCAGAACTTTTAATAGTTCTCCATCATCTGTTACAAAAAGAAGCTTCTTTTATGAGTGATGGGAGGCACACTTGTCTGTAAATATAATGATAGTTATTTAGAATAGAGTGGTCTATAGATGTTATAAAAGTAGGTTTTTGTCTATAATCTATGACTTCTCTAGCCATGTGTATTTGGTTATAGTTCACATGCGTTCCTTCCCATTGAGCAAGCCTTAAGTCCAATTAGATGGTCGTTGATTGCCCCCAAAATAAAGTGCCACTATTACACCAGTACAGATTATTGGCTGTGGTTCATAGACTTTATGGCTAGATGATTCAGTGATTCTAATTGATTCATCCTCTACTTTGACAAGTACTTTTTTGACACTATGCATCTATTTTCTGGGTTTTTATGTGTAGTAGTGTTTTACCTGCATATGTTTAAGTGACTATTTGCATACAATGCCAGTGGAGGCTGGAAGAAGGTATCTCATTCCCCGGAGCTGTGTTTCCTATGGCTGTTAGCCACCAAATGGATGCTGGGAATGGAACCTGAGTCTTCTACAAGTGCAGCCAATACCCTTAATCCCTAAGCTATTTCTCCAGCCCCTGTCCTTAATGATTTTTTATTCACATAGCGTAAGATATGAATTTTCTATGACTCCTTTTATGTATTTTTTTCTATTCAACTTTTTTCTCATTAAGGTCACTTTGAGTTTTGAAAACTAGTTAGAAAGAAATGGAAGCCATTTTTAACCAGTCAATTTGAGTTAGGAGAAATTTTATCAGATTTTTTTTTTTTTTTGGTGATCCTGGAAATGCATTTATTTTCTTTGCAATCTTGCTGGTTGCTCTGAAGTTGAAATTATTTCTCCTTCTGTCTTTAATTATTACTTGAACCAATCTAAACTCTCTGATTAAGGGTTTATTTCAGAAACTTCACTGTTTACTATATTTTAGTGAGGTTTACTTTCATGAAATATAAGTCATTCCCAGCTACTCTGTTTTGAATTCATTATTTTGTAAACCAACTTAATTTTTCAGATAAAAGCATATTTTACCTTGTTTATATATTCATTCTTTTGCACCAAAGTTTGATTATTTTAGGTCAATATTTTATCAACTGTTTATGCTGAGCATAAATAGTGCATAGTCCACATACATTTTAAAGCAAAATACCAAGGAAGGAACTGATTATG
This sequence comes from Rhizomys pruinosus, assembly GCA_009823505.1. Lineage (NCBI taxonomy): Eukaryota > Metazoa > Chordata > Mammalia > Rodentia > Spalacidae > Rhizomys > Rhizomys pruinosus. Next base: position 1,129,185 of record VZQC01009321.1, read on the forward strand.
GAAGTAGGTCATAATCTCCTTAGAGATTTGTTTTTGAAGATACTGTGCAGTTTTATTCACTAAATCCCATTACTCCAACATCAGCATTATTTTGTTACAATATTATATCCTGGGATTTTTTATCTTAGTATTTAATCTTCTACAAACAACACATTGTTTTTAAAGTATTTTAGAACACACCATTCAGTTTGTAAGGGTGAAATTCAGACCCACATACTCTTTGCAAAGTTTCTTAAAAGGCCAAAGGCTGAAACTTTGATATTCTTTGAGGAAACAATTATCGAAAATTCCATAATAATAAACAGAAAAATCTGACAGAGTGGCACATGCCTCTCATCTCACTCTGAAGTTAGAAGTCATCGTCAACAACACAGGGAGTTCCAAGGCATCCTGGACTATAGGAAACCCTTTTTCAATCCACTTTTTCCACAGGAAAAATAATAATCACCCCCTAAAATAAAAAAAAGTATTTCTTTGTAAAGCAACTGAATTGACAAAATATTTTTATAACACTGAAACTTTCCTGAGAATGTATGTTCAGATTATTTTAACAGTTCAGAAAGCACAAAATTAATAATGAGATGGTGTTATAAAAAACAAAATAGGAATCGATCAACAGAGCATCTCAGGGCATTGATGAATTGCCTCTGATGTTCTTAATATATCTTTGTGACTCTTGCTTTCTTTCTGTGGAGAGGGAATCACTCCTTACATCTGAGATAATATGAATTGTGCTTAGTACAGAGAAGTTCATCAATCCTCATTCTCTAGCATCCAGGGAGTAATAATCCTCTCATAATGAGAAGAAAGATAAGTGGACCAGATTCTCCCTAAAGATAAAAGGGGTAGTTTGACCCAAATGTGGCCATTAGCATTAATAACAATTAGTGTCAATAACATCACAGATCTAATTTTTTTACAGCTCATTAGAACATACACCAATTATGAGGGCATACATTTCCAAGCTGGTAATTCTGCTGTCAGTATTCTCATTTTTGCATATATCTAGCCATGTATTTTTATTTAATCACCAAAACTTAAGTATTAACTCCCACATGACAGAATGAGGGAATTGAATCACAACATGGTTGTTCAAGGTCATATTTGAATTGTTATCTGCTTTATTTGGAGAAAAATGCAACTCAAGTTTAGTGACTAGTTAAGTCACTAAAGCTAGTGCATACATCTTACTTGAAAGGATCCTTGTTTTAAGTTTTGCATGAGTATTTCTTGATTTAATTCCCAAAACTTTTACTTTTCTTAGTATGGGATGAGGGTTGAAAATGTATATTTCTTTTTTATTGTTATTAAGCTTCTTCCATAAGTCATACATCATTTCTCAATCAAACCCAGAGTTCCTTCCCTTTCCATGTCTCCCACCCCTGCACTCTGCCCTACATGTCCTACATCTTTTACTGAGTCTTTCCAGAGTTGTTTTTTTTTCTTTCATTTCCTTTGTTGTTGTTCTCTCCAACTTGTATTGCTACATTTTATATATATATATATATATATACACACACACACACATATATATATATATATATACACATACATACATACATCACTTGAATTGGAGGATTTTTTTTTCTTCCTTAAAAGACGTCATGTTTTCCTTAAGGAAGTGCTCAAAGCTTCCTCCTTGGCAACCCCAACCATCAATCCTGCACTTTTGCTCCACATTGGGGTCTTTCCCTGCCATGGTCCCCCAAAATGAAGTCCAGTAAGCATGCGTCCTGTCTTGATCCCCCTGCACTGGCCTCCATGATACAGCTCAGGTAGTCCAACAATGGCAGTCTACACTCTGACGAGGCTGACATCCCCTTAGCTGTTAAGTCCACAAGCTGAGTATCTCAGCAGTCCCCATCTGGCATTGAAGGTTTGGAG
>VZQC01009321.1:1137761-1372761 GCA_009823505.1 Rhizomys pruinosus
TGCAATGCTGAGGAGGTCAGAAGAAGGTGTTGGATTCCCCTGGAACTGGAGTTCTCCTGGAATTGGAGCTACAGACGATTCTCAGCCGCCATGTGGGTGCTGGAGATCGAACCCGGGTCCTCTGCAAGAGCCGTTGGCACTCTTAACCACTAGGCTATCTCTCCAGCCCTGGACATGTATTCTTTCATCTTGTTTATATCATGGAAGATTTTTCTCTTTCCTTCAACTAGAATTGACATTTTTGCTGGGTATAGTAACCTGGGTTGTCATTTATAGTCATTTAGCACTGGGGATGTTTTGCTCCATGTTCTTCTTGCTTTCATAGTTTGCACTGAAAATAATTCTGATAGGATTCCCCTTTTATGTAACTTGTTGTTTTTCTCTTGTGGCTTTCAGAATTTTGTCTTTGTTTTGGGCGTCTAGCATTTTAACTATGATATGGCAAGGGACTTTCTTTTCTGGTCTAGTCTATTTGGTGTTCTATGTGCTTCTTGAATTTGCATTGGTTTGTCTTTTTTTAATTTGGGGAAATTTTCATCTGTTATTCTGTTGGCAATCTGATCAATACCATTCTATTGGGATTCTTCTCCTTCCTCTATCCCTATGATGCAGAGATTTGATCTTTTCATAGTGTCCCACATTTCCTGGTTGTTCCACTCTTGTGTATTTTTAAAGTTTTCATAGTCTTTACTTGAGCTTTTTAGTTGTCTGTGTTATCTTCTACGTCTGATATTCTTTTTTTCTGCTTCCTCCATTCTGCTTCTGAGGCTTTTTCCCATTCTTTCATTTTGGTGGGATGAATGTTTTATTTCCTTTTTCATTTCTCCTTGTGTTTTCTTTACTATTTCCCCTTCTTTTTGGAGCTTCTCAATCTTTTCTTGTAGCTCCTTGTTTCTCTTGTTGGTTTCCTTTTTCATTTCAGCATGGGATCTTTTCAGTGTTTCCACTTCCTTTTGGACTTTGTCATTTTTTCCCCTAGCTCTTTCCAGAGTCTGTCATTTTCTCCTTTTAGTTCATTCCAGAATTTGTTCTTGTTTCCCTCTAGGTCTTTTCTGAGTTTTTCATTTTCTCCCCTTAGTTCTATGATTTCTTTGAACATATCTGTGATTGTTATTCTGGGATCTTTGTCCTGGGTTACCACTGGGAAGATCCCATTGTAGGAGTCCTTCACAGGCTCCACAGAGTTTGATGTGGAGTTATTCTGTGCTATTCTGCACTTTTCCCATATTGTCCTTTCATTGTCCTCTCAGCATGTGGTTTGCCTTTTGCCTGTATTCTGATGTGAATCTTGACTACTTCTTCATCTTGTTGAAGGATTGCTTTCCTTGATTCCATCAGGTGCCTTCGTTGTATTCTCCTTATGTATGGAGTGTTGGCTTGTTTAGGTTTCAGGCTTTCAATTTTGGTTATATATTGGAAGGTATAGTTCACTCTTCCCTTTCTGTTCAGTAAGAACTGGGTGGGTAACAACCCAGATGACACCTTCTGGCACTGTATTCCCTCTGCTACCAGCCACTCTCTCTGGAGTCTCAGTTGGCTGTGTGTGGGGGGGGGCGGGGGGGTTGGTTGAGTTGCTTGCTTAGCCCTCGCACCAGTATCCTCCACCCAGGGCACCAAATACCAGCAGTCTCTGAGTTCAAACCTCAGCTGCTGGCTGAAAAATGTATATTTCTAACCACATCTCTGGGAAATTAGTGATATCTGTTCTGATCCACGGAATGTATTTTGTGTAGCACTGATCCAAGATACACTGATGTTGTTACGTAATATCTTGTTTACATCCAAAGCACAGAGTTTCATTTAGAAATAAATTAATATCTCATTTATCTAAAACTCAACGTTATTTCAGTTTCATCTTTCTGAGAAATGGACAAGAAAGAAGATCAATGCAATAAATGTAAAATGAAATTTCATAAATACCTTGGCCATTCTAAACAATGAAATATGAGCCTGGGATTTTCTTTTATTGTTTCTTTTCTTACAACTCTTAAGAGATGGGTTTTATTGTCATGCTTTAATTTGTTGAGTTGTATTAGAAGTAAAAATAAACACAAAATGAGGGGATGTTCCAGTTACCAGGTATCCCAGGTGGGAAGTATTTGGACACTTCATTGGAAACTCAAAACCAGAGAAATCAAACAGAATAATTAAGAAATACTATTGTCTCAGTCAACAGAAGTGTAAAAGGTTCAGCATATCAGTTGGATTTTCATTAATTGCAGTGTGATAAATTATATTGGTTCTTTGCAGTGACAATTATTGGGAGAGAAAAAAATATGGAATTTAGAGTCAAAGTAGTTTAAGCACTCAGCCCTTCTGCTTACTGTGTGCAGATTGCAGTAGGTTTTCTGCACCTAGGTTTTCTACTCTCTGAGGGAGTCACAGTAACCACCTCCTCAGAGGACGTAAACAGCTTAGATGGGCAAGTTTCCCATCATGATATTCATCACATAATAGACATTCATGGCTCTCCTTTTCTATCCTTCAAGGGCAAGAAAGGCAAAGAGGAGTGAGATGGAGTCAGAGCGACTTTGACTCAGATACCGTCTGCATCCCAAGTAGATGCACACCTTCAAGCTAACCATTTGAACTCTTAGCAATTCCTCATTGGCAAGTGAAGTTAGTATTAACTAATTTTTGGTATCTGCAGAAGTATCAGTAATATGCCTTGTCTGCACTGGACATTGAATGAAAGATCCTTATAATGACTATATGTGACATTCTCCTTTAAATTTTTCTTTAATATTTTCCTTTAAATAATGCAGGCAGATTTTATATTTTAAAGAATTTGTTTCCAAAATGGCAAAAATCAAAGTGACTCTAAAATATGGGCCTCAAATCATAAAATCTGAGTAGTCCAATATAATTTATTTATAATGGTTCTGCTTGTTTATAGCTTCCCATGTTTTATTTTTTTAAGCCCTATCCCCACATTTAAAAAAATATATACCTTAATATTATGCATTTTTCTTGTGATCTATACATTTACAGACATGATCAATATGTTGTATCCATACATATGGGCATATGTGTGTATATATCACACATATGAATATTATTTAATTTTACCTACATTTTCAAGACTGCAAAAAGATTTATATAGTTCAGTACTTTAATGTCAATATTAATTGATTTTTATAATTTTATTACATTTATTTCTTCATTCATTCACTGTGTGTGCGTGTGTGTGTGTGTGTGATGATATGGGTGTGGACATCCGAGGGCAAAACTTAAAAGAATCTGTTCTCTACTTCATCTTGTGGCTCCCAGGGATTGAATTCAAGGCTTGAGCTTAGTAGCAGTCACCCTTATCCTCAGCCATCTCATCCTCTCTATATGTTCTTAATAAGTGACTGTCCTGGCGGCATATTCCACTGTCACATTTGACAGTGATAATAATGCAGGGGGATCAAATCTTTTTCAATAGTTAGATCTTTAAAAAGTGAAAAAAATATATATGGACATTGGCTTAGTCTCAATATTAACAGATCTAATATGTTTTTTGCACAAATTAGCTAAAAACTATCATTAAGAGCCATAGATGCTCTATTTAAATGAATGGGGAAGGTGAGTAATAACTCCTCTGCCTGGGAGGTCTAGGGAGGCTTTCAGAAATGCCACATTGGTTTTAAATTTATTTGAGAACAAAATTTTAGTGAAAATTACAATAAATATAAAATGTGCAGGACTGTATTTAGATACTGAAAAGAGTACACAGAAATATCTCTCACCCACAAAAATGCTTTTAAACATGGAAAAATGAAGTAACACAGTCCCAGAAAAACAAATCCCTCATCTGTGGTGCTAAGCAGCCTGAAACTACCTAAGATTTTGTGGTTTAAGGGTATGTCATAGTGAGAATATTATTATGGGTGATCTGGGTAAGAAACAACTGGGTCGTCGTTATATGTGCAATGCGCTTTAGAAATAATAGTAAAATTTTGATGATAGAAGATATGCTTGCATTTATAATAGAGTAAGTCCATAACATTTTAGATATTCTTCAAAACTAGAATATTCAAAAGAGTTAAGAATAAATCAGTGTGCCATCTCCAAGCACAAGCAGTATAGTTCGAATGGTGTGGTCTTTAAAATTAAAGGCTGTGAGAGTGTAAGGTTTTTACATTTATCGGGTCCACTGTTGGGGGTCTTAGGTCACTAGTGGTGAGATTACAGTATGAGATGGGCGAGAGCGATCAGCGGCAGTGTGAGGTCTTCATGACGGTCATCTACAGCCAGCGTTCGCTGAGGTTCCCTGCAGCCGTTCTTGAGCGGCTACAGTTCTTGTAGTTGTATGCTGGATAAGAGATAGCCGCAACCTGTATTTTTCACTCATGGAGTGTTGTTTTAGTGGACTTCAGAGTATAAATGCGAAGTGTTATCATGATTGGGCAGGAAGTGAGATGGGTTCATGTGTTTGAAGACCATGGTTGCTCTTGCGGGTTACTTGTGGTGTCAGTGCCCTAGATCTCACGGGTGTTATAAAGCAAGTCCAGTTTGCTTCAGTTCAGTGGATGGCATTGGCCTACTTTTTCTGAGCTCGACGCTAGCAGAGGCATATTTGCAGGAGTGACATGGGTGCAGTATAGCTCTCAGGCACGTGCCTCTCATAGCACTATATAATAAAGAAAATACTTTTTTAGAAAATAATTATTAACAGTTATTGATGAGGTGAGTGGGGTTAGTTATGTTCAACGGTATCAACCTTGGATGAGGAATATAGATCAATCAGGTAGGAGTTGGTGTGTTTTGGGAGTATTGCTTAGTGATTAGTAGCACATGGGGCTGTCTCTCAGAAGTCTTGTGGTGTCTGTTGGTGGCGCCCTAGCACATGAAGCTAAAAGCCATCTGTAACTAGTTCTAGAGGATCGGTCACTCTCTTGTCGGTGGCGTCCATGAGCAGTTACAGTCTAGCTTCGTGTGCCCTGTACATACATTGGCAGTCCCTGCACACAGAGATTTTTCAAATATAGTGTTCTTTTGGAGTATCTCAGGAGAGAGAAGTTCCAAAATGAGGAGATTGGTCTGGGTATCAGTCTGACCGTCGTGTGATTCATGTCGGTTTCTAGGGGTTTTCTTAATGTGGAATGATCAAGGTCTAATGTCCACTCACTATGTTAGCCTAGTTAGGTTTGTGTGTATTCTGTAGTTAGAGAAATTGTTACTCTGCAGATAAGGGATAGCCATGTGTTGAAGAAACTCCGTAGAGAGGATTAGGCTGTGTGATCTCTCACTCACTTCTTCGGGAAGGAAGGACTCCTGAAAAGATTGCAGCCAACTATTCTCGTAAACTTGGCTATTACGATGATGGTTAGATCTCGGCCGAAGAGTACCATGGCGTGTGGTTCGGACTGGTCGTGAAGCCAGTGCAGTGGGCGAGGAGAACTTGGATACTACGGGATCTGGAATAGTGGGTGAGACTTTGTATTCTGTAGCGATGTGGCCTTCCAAGGTTTTGGGTTAAATGGAGGGTGGAGGGTTGTGTATAGTAGAAATTCTGTGTTGGCACACAGTTGCCAGCGACAGCAGTCGCTCGCGAGTGTGTGTAATGGTTAAGTTTAGTATAGGTATGAGGAAGCAGGGAGGGGAAACTTATCTTTTTTTTCGCGACACAGGTCACGGTGGGCTCGGTTCGTCGTGCGTAGGTGGTGGGTAGGTTTGTGGGGCTTTGGTTTTAGGGTGGCGTGTTTCCGTGTGGGGATGTGGTGAGGTTGGGGCGTGTTTGGTGGGTGTGTTCGGGGCTCGTTCGGTGGTAGTTGGTTGTGGCTTGTGGTGGTGCATAGTGTGTGGGTGGGTGTTGGTGGGGGTGTGGTGTTGGGGGGTGGGGGTGTGGTGGGGGTGGTTTGGGGATTTGTTTTATGGGCGTGTTCTGGTGGGGGTTTTTGGGCGTTGTCTTGTGGTTAGCTGTAGGTGTGTATGCTCGGGTGTGGGGATCGGGTACGGTGTGGTGTCGGTTGAGGGTGGTGTTTAGGGGTTGTGGTTTGTGGGTCGTTCAGTGGGGGCTCGTTTGGTGGGGGTGGTTTGTTGGGGGGTTTTGTGGTTGGGTCGGTGGGCCGTCTGTGGGGATGTTTGATCATTTCCGGTGGGCGGTCGTTCGGTGGGGTTGTGTGGAGGTTCGTTGGTGGGGTCGGCGGTGGGGAGTCGTTTCTGTGGGGCGCTTGGGTTCGGTGGCTCGCTGGTGGGGGCTTGTTGGTATCGTGGGGTCGTTTGTCCGTGGGTGTGGTTAGTGGGGCTTCCGTGTTTGGGTGGGTCGTTTATCTGTGGGGCGTCGGTTGGTTTGGGCTTGTGGTGTGATCTGTGGTCTGGTGGCGTGTCGGTGGGCTTTGCTGGTCTCGTGATCGTTCGTTCTGTGGGTGTGTCGGTGGGTGCAGCTGGGTCGTGGGGTCGTGTTTGGCCGGTCACCTGGTTGTCCAGTGGGTCTTGGTCGTGTGTCGCTGGTGGGGGTGTCGGTCGTGGGTCTGGGTGGTGTGGCATTCCGTTGGTCTGCGGGGTCCAGTCGTTTCGACGGGTCGTCGGTCTCCTGTGCCGTCGTTACGGTGGGTGTATTCGTGGGGCTGGTCGTTGGGACGCTCGTTGTGTGTTCAGTGGGGATCGTGTCGGTGGGGTGCGTCTTCGGCGGCTGTTTGGTCGGGGGGTTTGTAGTTGTTGGTGGGCTGGTGTGGCGTTCGGTGGGTGGTGGCATGAGCTTCGAGTTTGTAAATCACACGAGGCTGGGTATGAGGAAGTGGGGAGGTCTTATAGCGTACGTGACTTGTAGGCCTTATAGGATGGCGGTACCAAGGTTCCTAAAGACAGATTTTAAGGTGCATAAAACCTTGGAGCAGGGGTCCTTCATTCCCACTCTCTCTAGGACATAGTTCTAATCATAGAACTAAAGCTTAGAGTAAACCTCTTTAATTTTTTTTAGGCCCTTTATACTCTACACGCTGATATCGTTGGCGAAGCATTAAAATCTACACAGCACCTACTCTCTGGCGAATATACCAACAGTTATCTTTAGACACAATCCTGCAACTGGGAATGAGGAAATGTTGGGTCAGTTCATCTGCCCTCACATATTAACAAGTTTATCTTTTAAGTTAGCTGTTCTTGAGAACTTGAGCAACTGTCTTTGAGCAGTCAACCTTTTTCCTGGATTGAGCAGGTTTCAGTAATTGCTTAAAATGGTGGCTATACTCAAGATGGAGTCAGTGTGGGCCTCTATTACATTTTTTCCTTTTATACTGGGAGGCTAAGTTTTAGACTCCATTGTCTTTTTTTCTCAGGGGGCCATATACGGGGCCATACCTTGTCCTGAGAACCATGATTTTAATGGATTTTATCCACTGGTTAATAAATATGACAAGTGAGTTAAGGATGCATGGTCCCCAAATCAGAGCAACCAGAAGAATAAATTTACTGGCAGATCTTAGGAAGTCTTCAGTTCTCAGTTGAGGAAGAAACTGGTTCTTTGTGGGGGTCTTGACCCTAACTGCCTAGCCAATTTTTAGCTCCCTCTGCCTATTACATTACCCTCTGAGGGGGGTTACCCAAATTGCCAAAAGGAATTGGGGCGCTGACCACTCTGACTTCTTCCTGCTGAAAAGGGGTGTTATAGGAAGTGGCAACTGGGGTAACTCCTGCTCAGTGGATTATCTGAAAGACCTCAAAAGGACAGAGAACAAAGTCCTTAGCCAATGCCTGTGAAGAGAGTAGCTAGGTACATTTTTTAGACAGGTAACCAGGAAAGAAACAGGGTGAATTAAAAGTCCAACTTAAAAGTCCTTAAAATTTCTCAATGAGGGATTCCAAAGCATCCATATGAGCTTTTCCTTTTGTTCATTTGGTTATGGTGTTGTCTGGACTCAGGATCTGCTTTCCAGCAAGTTTTAATAATCTTGGTGTGAGTTTCCCTTAGCTTAAAGAGAGAAGAGAGAGAGGAAACTTTTATTATTTGATAACAAAACAGAAATCTCATATGACTTTAAATGACTTAAAGTCTAACATTTGGAGGCACAGTCTTTCAGAACTTTAAAAGGAAAATATTAATGATTACTTATATTTTGGTTATACTTTTCCTCTTGGGTGTCTAAATCCAACAGTTAGCCCAGATTAACGCATCTTTTGTTTTTTCTCAAGGTCAGTTGAGGATCTGGTCTTCAAAGGGACACTCGCCTTTGGGGGGGAAGCCTCTGGCTTCCTCTTGGTTTTTCAATCAGGGCCATGTTCCATCACATGAGGAACAAAGTCAGGTCTTGTTAGGACCAAGGCCTTTCCTTTTTACAGACTGGACACTGGCTAGAGCCCCATTAGCGGGTCTCCAAGACCTCCCTGCCTAGGAAAACTGGTGATCACAATTGCAGGACATTTCAAAAGAGATGCCCCATACATAGTTATCCATAGGATTGGTTTGAAACATCAGAGGGAGGAGCAAAGAGTTCTTAGGGTCCCTCCAGCTAATTGGTATGGCTTTAAGTATGGTGTTATCATCCGAAAGGCTAGAGTTACCACCAGCTAACACCTTTTAATTACTGTATAATATTTTAGATTAAGGCTTAGACAAAAGTTAAGCAGCCTTGTATAATACTGATTGGAGGAGAGGCTTAACACCATACACTACAACAGCATAACCTGCAAAGGTCCGAAATTAACAAATTTTAGGTTTATTTTTAATGTAAAACTGTTTCACTCAGACTACTACAAATGGAGGACATCTCTTTCTTTCTCAGACCCTTTATCCTGGTTTATATTTTTCACAGAAAGCAGAGAGTTAAGCCTAGATTGATAGGCAAGAAATAAACTGATATAGGATTACCAAGCCCACACAAACTGTTTCTTCTTCTGGACGTGCATACAGCTGGTTCCAGGAAGGAAAGAATCTAGCCTTTTAAGCAAATTATCTTGGTTAGGTTAAAAGAAATATCAAATAGCAAATTCTTGCAAAACATAAAGTACATTTTCAGTAGCCATAGGTAACCCACATTATTTGCTCCATTTAATCTCAAACCTGCTAATAGGGAGTCAGGTTCAAGCAGGAGAGGACTGAAAAATTAACAACTCTGTATATTTACAATCCTATTCAGGTCCATAGTAAACCAGCTTGAAGTAATATATTAAATAATATTTATATATTATATAATATCATCAAATTGGTATATAGTATATTATATATATATAAGCAATACCATATAACTTAGTACAAGGTAAATTTGATCATTTTTACTAAACATTGAGGTGCATGTGAGTATGCATACAAAGGTTGGACAAAAACTGAACACTCTTAAAACAAACCGTACAAATTTAAAGCTTATTTATATATTGTCCTTTTTACTTGTCCACATACAAACCTCCTCACAGCACTTTTATGCAGATCCATGACTTTTTATTAAGTCTTTAGCATTATAACCTTAACTAAAAAACCTTTTTTAAAATTTTTATATGACTTTTTAACCCTTAATTGTGCCAGATTTATATTAAGTTAATTAATATATATTTCCCATGTAACAATATGGGACAGTTATCTTAAATACAATAGTTTGAAATATCAAGAAATGCTCAATAAAATTGAGCGCTTAGTTTTAAACATCTCAGGACTGAAACTCTATGTCCCCTCAGGCATCCCAGGCATCCATGTCCCTTATTTTATGGCAGGAATGCAAATAGTGAACTTCACCAGCAACTCTGCTATTTTTTTTGTTTGTTTTTGTTTTGTTTTTTTTAACTTTCCTCTTGGGCAAAGACTATGTCATGAGGATTCACTTACCCTATCAAGGCTTCAGCAGCAGATTATGAAGGTCCTAAATCTGTCCTTCCTTCCCAGATACAAGTGTATCAAGTAAATCATTAGATTTAGATGCAAGCCTATTCATTTAAACAGCTCCATGAAACAAATGTGTTTAACTAGTTTCAAACCAAAACTTTTAGCACCTTGATAGAAAACTCTAAATTAAGAGATGAAAACCTAAATCAAGTAAAATATGACTCCTTAAGTTTGTTGAACAAAGCACTCAGAAATTTCACATAATGTTTTCTGCACACCCAAAGACCCTGGGCTGGCTAGGATTAAAGGCGTGTGCCACCAAGCCCAAGCCAGGAACCAAAAAACATTGAAGCACAGTCTTTCACACCTGATACCACCCAGTTCTTTGAGACAATCCTTCTTCAACACAAACACAGAGTCTGTCGCAGCCTGATCAGCAAGTGGGGGGGGACAGACCCAGGGAGGTCCCTTTTCCCTCCCATAGGAGGCAGGGAGGATAGGTATAAATCAGGCTCAGAAATTCTTGTCAGAAACATAACAGATGCCCCAAAAGCTGGCTCCAGACTGCTCTCCCTTGCTCCTGGAGGCAAGAGCCTGTAATGTGTACTTGAGTCTGAAGCAAGTACAGGTGGTGAGAGGTGAGAAGCCTATGGCCTCCAGCCCTGTCTGATAGCATCCAAAAAATCTCTAACCTGCCTCTCTTTTCATCAGAGACTCAGAATAGGCCTTTTTCCTTCTTTCGTCAGTAAAAACAGCACAATTTCAGTTCCTTGTTCATCTTTCCATACACTTTTCTGCCTGAAAACATCCACAACCCTCCCATGGAGGGACAGTAAGGCCCAGCCCCCTAACAACACACACATTCATCTTGCCCCCACTTTTCTTACTGGTTCCAATATGCTTATGCATCCTTTTTACTCAAAAACAACTCTCATTCACACTTAAGGCCCTGCCCACTGATCCAGATGGGATTGGAAAATTACCAATAGTCATATACACATGTGTTATTTGATGTGATTACCAACACTCACACACTGCTTTTTTTCTTTTTTTTTTTTTTTTTCCCTTTGGTCTTTTTTTTGAGACAGGGTCTCCACCGTAGCCCCCCAGCTGTACCTGGAATTCGCTCTGAAGACCAAGGCTGGCCTGCTCACAGTGATCTCCTGGATCTGCCTCTTTCCTCCCCAGTACTGGGATTAAAGGTGTGGCCACCACACCCGGTCCCAAGGGGCCAACAAAACTGCCCCACCCAAAACAAAAGCTAGATGATTCCAAAGCAAGCAAGTTACATTTTGAAAGCAAACACAAAACAAAATGGGATCTTAAACAGTCAAGCTCAGAGGCTATTTCTATAACAACTATTGAACCTGTTGTGAAGTTTTTAGATTAGCAGAGACATAAATGTTGATACTAGGAATTTTTATTAGGCCTTTAAATCATAATTTTTTAAATATCAATTTTTAAACCTTTGCACGTGCATATCTAGTCTGGCATGCCAAAATGAAATGAGTCTGTGCACATAAAGGATGAAAACTTGAAGTGGCCACTTTGTTTGACAGAACCAACATGAAGACAAACAATAACTGAATTACATACACACTGCACACAAACTTAGACTCAGTAACAAGCTACATGAATCTTAGGCACACGGTTAACATAAACACAAGATATAGATACCTCTAAATCAGGGTAGATTTAGAATATTCCCATCCTGAGATCCCAGAGGATGAGAATGAAAGCAATCTTCAGAGAAACAAGATAAAAGCAGCAGACAGAATAAGGGCCCAAAACAAAAACTATTCAGACGGCCGAGAAGAGTGAAGACTCTCTATCAGAGCCTCAATGCGTCGTCGGCACCTCAGACGAGGAGGGCCTCGAGCATCCTCAGGCCTCCCTCAGACCTCCTGGGATGTCTCCAGGGCGACATCAGTCGGTTACCTTCCTGAAACGTCTGTCGGTAACTCTACCCCCGTCCGGAATGGGGAGTTCGTTGCTCTCACAGCACGGAGTGACTGCAAACCGGAAGTAACTGATTTTTGGCGCTGCCCAGAAACAGACAGCACAGTAGACGGACAGATAGAAAAAAAGAATCTTACTCCCAAGAGGGTCTTGGTGATTTGAGGGGGGGTCTCAATCATCGGAGAGCCCCCATATGAAGACCCCCGGCAGGAAACTGGAGTAGACTTTCACTCAAATCTTGGGATAGAAGGATCCCCAAAAAATCAGCCAAGACATTTCTCCTGCATTACATATGAGGTTTATTCGGGAAAACCAGTGCACTGGGGTTGGACTCGTAACCCACGCAGGGGAGAGGAGACCGACCCCCAGGACTGGAATAGGAGAACTTTAAAAGCAGGGACCCCAAGATATGGGGAAATTGGAGGAAGGGGTTTTTTGTGTAATAGTAAAATCATCTTGGCACGCAGGCCAGCGACACACAGATGGGCGTGACTAAGTTAAGCACCACAAGGTATTAGGAAGCAGGGAGGGAAACCTTATCTCGACACACAGGTGGGCATGACTCAGTTTAATCACCACTGGGTATGAGGAAGCGGGGAGGGAAACCTTATCTTAACACACAGGTAAGCATGACTCAGTTTAAGCACCACCGGGTATGAGGAAGTGGGGAGGGAAACCTTATCTTAACACACAGGTAAGCATGACTCAGTTTAATCACCACCGGGTATGAGGAAGCGGGGAGGGAAACCCTATCTTAACACACAGGTAAGCATGACTCAGTTTAAGCACCACCAGGTATGAGGAAGCAGGGAGGGAAACCTTATCTCGACACACAGGTGGGCATGACTCAGTTTAATCACCACTGGGTATGAGGAAGCGGGGAGGGAAACCTTGTCTTAACACACAGGTAAGCATGACTCAGTTTAATCACCATGGGGTATGAGGAAGCGGGGAGGGAAACCTTATAGCGTAAGTGAATTGGAGGCCTTATGGGATGGCGGTACCATGGGTCCTAAAGACAGATTTTAAGGGTGCATAAAACCTTGGAGCAGGGGTCCTTCACATGCATGCATCCATTTTTCTCTCTGTTACTGTAGCTGTGCTATGACTAGCTGTTTCAAGTTCCCAATCCTTTGACTTCTCTTCTATGATGAACTAAAATATAGAATTGAGAACAAAAATGAACCTTTTCTCCTATAAGTTGCTTTTATTGCTTCTTTGAGAATTGAATGAGGTGCATTTTGATCATATTAAGAAGCCCTCTCCCATTTCCAACCCCACCTTACTCTCTATTTCCTGCCCTCAATTATTGCTTTTTTAAGGCTTATTGGGTTTAATTTGTGTTCCCAAATGCTCTTGGATTTGAGTTCAACCCTTGGAGCCTGGTCAACCTATCTGGTTCCACATACTTGAAGAATGTTGACTTTAAATATTTTGGCAGCTACCATTGGCCAGCCTTTCCTCAGCTAGGGTTGGGACTTTCTGCCCACCTTCCTGCCCCATCCCATACACTGGCATTTTGTTTGGCTTGAGGTTACATAGGACGTGTGCATGCTGTCACAATTGCCGTGAGTTTTGTGTGTACAACAGTCCTAAAATGTAGTCATCTACCACCTCTGCCTTTCTACTTTCTCTTCCAAAATGTCAGAACATCTTATCATAACAAAAAAAATGAATCTACAACACTGAGGTACATGCCGCACACAGGTGAATGTGTATGAGAAATCAGACATCCTGAAATAAATTGATATAAAATTGATGGATCAGAGAAGAAAAGCATAACAGCTTCATCTGAACAAACTTCTCTAGGGCATCCTATCATTAGAGAGTAGGCAGCTTTATTTTCTAAGTGACAAACAGAAATGTTTTGTGTGCTTCAGTAGGATTTTGGTTATTGCCACTCGTTCTTCGTATTTGTTATTTACAAAAGTGATAAATGACGTGTTCGTCTATTCTCATCATGCCCATGGCAATCCCGTTCAGAAAAGGGCCGTTTTCTGCAAGTAACATTATGGAAGCAAAATGGCAGTTGAAACAAGTCTTAAGAAAAAGCAGCAATTACTCAGTGAGAGAAGTCTTAATTATGTATACAGCAAAAAAGTCCGTTAAGAACAGAGGCAAGAAAATGATAAAGAGAAGTCAGAAATTAAAATATATTTGCAAAATTTCATTTGTAAAAACCAATAATACTGATGAAGAGAGCTGAGATGGGAACAGACTAAAGAAACTTTAATAGCAGATATTTCTAATGGATGATGATAAGACAAATACAAAGTATGCTAAGGAAAGCCACAGATCAATAAAACCTAACTCCAATTAATAACTTCAGAAGATGATAAAAAGACAATGAGTGCACTAATAATAAAATAGAGGAAGATATTCACAAGTAATTAAACATAATTCTTGAAAAATACAAAGACAGGTGCTTTGGTGAAATTTTTTGCTCTAAATATCAACCAGAAAATCATAAAAAAATTCAGAAACAAAAACAAGCTTACATATGGAGAAATGAAAATCAGATTGTTACTTGATTTATCATTGGCAAGATGTTAAAAATTAATTATATCACTCTTCTGAAACAGAATTTTCCTGAATTGAGTAGTATACCTAACTATAAGTACAAATTTGACACAACTTTGGGCATATGAGTATTTACAAAGTGTCTTTTTACACATTCATTCTTAAATACTCTATGATTTGTTGCAAGGATATAAGTTCCCATTTACTCTAGGGTTGTGTCCTAATTTTGTTTCTCTAGTGCTATAATAAACATTATGGTCAAAACCAACTTGTGGACAAAACTTGGTTATTTCAGCTCACAGGTTATAGTCCATCATCAAGTGAAAAGCCAAGGAAAATCAAGGCAGGAACCTACTGGCAGGGATGGAAGGACTGACCGTCAAGTAACATTTCTTACTGGCTTGCTTCTAGACTCACATTCACCTACCTTTCTTATGCAGCCCAGGCTCCCTCCTGCATCAAGTAGCCATGAAGAATAATGCCCCATAGCCATACCCATAAGACACACTGATGGAGGAAATTCTTCAACTGAAGTTCCCTCTTCTTAGGTGTGTTCAGTTGACAAGTGAAGCTGACTATTACAGACTGTAAATGTGGATTGATATAAGGAATTCTAACACTGTAATTCAGAGTAGCAAACAAATTTTAAACTCATATCAATTCAAAAATGTTTGAGAAACTTTTGATGAGATGGTCAACAATTTCTAATGAAAGCAGTAAGAAAACAAGAGCTTCCATTAATCTTCCGGAACACAAATAGAAACTTTAACTAAAACCATCGGAAATTATTTTTACAGTTGAAACAACAAAAAGTAAGTTTAAAAAACAGGACTAGAAATTCTGCTTGAGTATTATTTAACTAAGTTTTGAACATTTGGGATAATGTAATGAGACAAGAAATTAAAATGACCAGTATAATAGTTTGTAGAAATTGGGTAAAGTTCTGTCTTTGCTATTAAATTTAATACCAAAATGAATGTCAATGAGAGATTTATAACGTTGACTAAACAAAAATAAGTTGTAAAGCTACTATTATATAGATGAGTTTTTTATACAACAAAGTAACAATAAGTATTTTCCTTGTACATATATACTCATTATAATATAATAATATATATATATATTTATAGATATATATATATATTTTTTTTTTTTTGTCTTTCAAGACAGGGATTTCTCTCGTAAGTCCCAGCGTCCGGAACTTACTCTGCAGAACCAGGACTGGCCTTGAACTCACAAAGATCCGCCTGCCTCTTGCCTCCCAAGATGTAGGAATTAAAGGCTTGCACCACGCCACCTGGCTCTCATTATTATTTTATAGATATTGGGAAATCCTTTATAAAAATAGATTATTCTAAACAACTGTCCCAGAACATTTACCTAATTTAGCAGTATGTGAAAGTATGTGTTTCTTATATATTCACCAGCTAAAAATTGTTTACACTTGAAAAAATTCCTGTAAACATAATAGACTAAATCCACATTTTATTCCGAAGTTTAATTACTTGAATTTTTGGCCTTTGTAAACTTATGGATGTATGTCCCAATGTTTTGAGCAAACGGGGTTTAATATTCTGAGAGTTGCCTATTTCATAAACTGTTGGCTAATTTTTCTCTTGAGTTGTTTTTTTCTTGTTCATTTTTAAGCATTCTGTGAACACATTAGCATTTGTTAAACACACTGTAAATATCTGTATGTCTATATATTCCACTAACCTGTGTTTTTTTTATGTGTTTGCTTTTGAAAGTTTCATTATTTTGCTTTGGTGCTCTGAAATGTTCTGTTTAAATTTACCTGTACTATTAATTTTAAATAGTTAAAGATTTTAGATGATAATTTTTATTATAAATTTCATCCATTCATATGATATTTTCTCTAGTCCACCCCATTCCCTCTCCTCCAATTCCTTCTCAATTTCTTTACCAACTTCATGTGCTCTGTTTTTAAACCCACTTAGTCCATGGTGCTAGCTGTATAAAGCATGGAACAAAATATAATAAAGCAAAACAACAACAAAATTTCCCTAACAATGGTAGTGTCAAATGCTGGCCAATATGTTTAACATTCAAAATAGTAAAATGTCCATCTCAACAATGAGAAAGCATTGAGTGTTAATTAACTTATCCCATTTTGATGTTTTTAAAAAGTTATGTTGTAAATAGAACATATACTAAATACTTAAATTCCCAAATTGTAAATAGATGTTTAAGGGTAATGAGAAAATTCATTGTTATTATCGTTCTTGGCCTGCCTCTTCTTTGAACTCCTTGCTGTTCTGTTTTCTCTTCGCCTCCCCAACCTCTCCCTCCTCTCTCCACATGCACTGTTAAGGTCCTGTCTGGTTTGCTCTGCAGGATGGTGAGGCTTTTTCCCTGCCGGTTCGTCTCTGCTTGCTGGCTGGACCAGGTTTTGCTGTTTTCTCTCCTGCTTTTTTCTCCCCTCTTACTACCTGTAAAAGTTACTGTTACCTTCAAAGGTACTGTTTTTGTTCTCTGCTTCCCTGCCTGGGTCAACTACTACTCAGGGTCGCACCTATAAACCCACAAAATCTGAAGCATCTGGGTCTGGTAACTCTCCGGTCTCCAGGAGATGCCCCCTCCACACTTCAGATCTTGGGATGCCACCGGAAGTGTGGGGAACCATCTGGCTGTGGACCACTGACTCCTCCTCTATGACTCTCCTGGCTCTGGACCTAACAATGAGTCGGGGACCAGGTTTCTGTTCCATTACTTCTTTCAAGGTTCCTTTTTTCTTTTTTTCTCTTCACTATCCATCAGATTTTCTCTGTGTCTTTGTGAAATACTTTTTTCCTCGAGTTTTCGTCCCTATAAGAGGCACCCTAGTTTACCCCAGGCACCTCTCCCTCGGCCTCTCACTCCCCTCATTCCCTTGGCTTCTTTGACTCTTTTGATTCTCCTTACTCCTTTGACGTTCCTTCACTCTTGATTCCTTTTCCACACACACACCACACACACACACCACACACACACACACTCCCGTTGGAGTTTTGGCTCTTTCCCTTCCTTCTTTTCACTGCTCCTCATTTCATTACAACAAACCCAGAGCACCACAACACATCTTGGTTTCCCCTTCTGCTACCTTCCATCTTGAATAAAGCCTGCCGCCTGTTAATTCCGATTGATTCGGCCTTCGTAACAATTATATTTGAAAACGTGGTTTTTTTTCAGAATTTAATTCTTAATGTGTTTTTTTTTTTAGATAAATAAAAGACATAAAGCAAAATAAAAATGAAAAAGTTTACTATAATTGAATTACAATGGTATTTTCTCACTTCAACTGAATGGTTTGTTCAATGGACTACTGTGATTGTTATTGTATTAGTAGCTTATTCCTTTCCTCTAGTTCTAGCATTCTGTTTAAGAAATTGTTTATAATTGCAGTCCTAGCATAAAATATTATGTCTTGATTTTGAAATACCTATCCTGAACCTGGCTTAGTGGACATACCTTTAATAGAGCACTGAAGAGTCTGAGATAGAAGATCCTGAAGTTCCAAAGCCTAGCTTGGGCTATGTGATGAGTTTTATTTAGACTAGCTTATAGAATAAGACCAAACCTTGCCTAACCTTGCCTAGCATACCCAGCCCTCCACATGACTTTTTTAAAAATAAATTTAGTGTTCTCCTCTCTGCGCTCCTCCTGTCCCTCTCTCTCTCTTTCTTTCTTCTTTCTTTTAAATCTCTCTGCTTTGAGGAAAATGCTGGGTGGATGTAGGGGAAGGGAACTCATATCCACTGGGTGGCGGCAGTGCAAACTTGTGCAGCCACTATGGAAATCAGTGTAAAAATCCAATCAAAAAGTTCAAAATTGACTTACCATATGGTTCAGCCAAACCAGTCTTGGCATATACCCCAAGACTGCATAATCCTACTATGGAAAATCATCTGTTCATCCCATGTTTCATTGCCACCCTTTTCATAATAGCTGGACACTGGAAACAACCTAGAGTCAATTAAATAAGTATGGATAATGAAAGTGTGGGTCATTACGAAGTAGACATATTATTCAGCTAAAAAAACTGAAGAATTATGAAATTCAAAAGGTAAAGGAACTGGAACTGGAATTCATAGTCACTCCTGAATAGGTAACCCTACAGAGAAAAACAAGTGTCACAGGTTCTCTTCATAGTGGATGCTAGCTTTTGGAAATTTTAAATAAGCCTGGTTCAATTTGAAAAGTCCAAGAAGTCAAGATTTAATAAATGGCCATAGGTTGGGGTGGAGAGGCTTCTCTGGGAGGGGTGGTAGAATGCAAGGATGTGAAGGGAAAGGGAGACCTGAGAGTAGGAAGAGATAAAGGAGGTAGGGATGAAGAGAGCAGGGCAGAGGGAGGAGGCGTGGGAGAGATAAGTAACACTAACGTCCTTCAGGAAAAGCCATATGCTTAGAACTTTTTAAATAAGAAGTGCACATTTTTTTGAGACAGGGTCTCCCTGTAGCCCCAGTGTCCTGGAACTCACTCTGTAGACCAGGCTGGGCCCTTGAAGTCACAAAGTCCGCTGCCTCTGCATCCCAAGTGCTAGGTTTAAAGGCATGTTGCCACCATGCTGGCTGAAGTTTCACTATTTTTTAAACTTTGAAAGCTGTATGAATGGAAAATAATTTATCTTTCCTAAGTTATCAAGCACCGCACTAGATAAATAAAATAAATTAATCATTTAAATCATTTCAACTGAAAAAAATCCATCAAATTAATTGTTGCTGTCCTACTTTTATTGAGAAGGAAAGATAAGCTCTGGAAGGTGAACTGCACCTCACCAAGCTGGAAGTCAGTCTTGTTTAACTCAGTAGTATTTTTTTTCCCTAATAGTACCATTTTAAATTGAAATACATTCTTTATCCCTTGGAGCAAAATATGAGCTATTTTGTTGCCATTGAAATGATTTTCTAATAGGAATCAGGTGAGCATTAAAAAAAAATAACCAGTATGTATTTTAACAGGTTAGACAGCAAATTTCTAGCCTATAGGCTGACCTCTTTCCATATCAGGGGGAAAATTATGTAATTGGTTGTAAATTGTTTCTAAAATCTATCAGATCTATCTTGAATATCTAGAAATAATAAGAAAAATAGTTTTTTCATGATTGGAGTGAAGACATTCAGGGTGAAATATCTGTCAAATAACATTTTCCATTCTGTATCCAGAAATGAGGTTAATGCCAGCTTAAAATTAATCAGGCATCATCTTGCAATGGCAGGCGATTTCTGCCATGTTATGATATCATTTCGAAGGTAACTAAACAGATCATCATAAAGGAAGGATTATGTTAGCAGGTGTGAATACCAAGCAGGCGAATGCTTCACAAAAACTTCACAAAGCCCTGAAAACCGATGGCATTTTTCAAAAACATTGTCAACCAGCAACAATACATGTGGAATCAGAGAGGGAACCAAATTTTTACCTACTACATAGAAGACCATAGTGAAAACCAGGCCAATAATTCACTAGAAACAGGAGAATATTCCTAATAACTTTCTCCACTATAAAGATTTTTTAACAATCTATTTCTGCAGGTTCATTGATGACCATGATTATGCTTGTTGTGATATGTTGGTATGTAGTGAATGCAATTATTTCTAGAACAGTGTTATCAGAGACTAAAGTATCCATATTTGCCTTTTTGAAATAGACATATGCATCCATTTACTTCTAATTTGTCAGTTATCTATGAAATTCTCTTGTATATGATGTTTATCTTAAGACTGTGGGAAGCAGCCAGTGTTCTGTAACTGCTGAGGCTGTCTCTTAGCCCCCTTAGTTTTTTGGACTGGACCTCTATGGAACCTGAGCTAAGCAATTTCAGCTCTCCTAGTCCTCTGTCTCTGTCCTCGCCAAGGGCTTTTGGGTTGCAGGTGGTTGCTGCTATGCCTGGCTTCTACTTCGTTGTGAGGGTCAGAGCTCAGGTCTTCATGCTCACACAACAAGCACTTTGCCCAGAATTATACTTATAACCATATATCCTGTTGCGTTGGAATCTTCCAGGCAAGTGTAGCCAGGAATGTTCACCAGAAAGATGATCAGCAACAAGCCAGGCATGGTGGCCACACACCTTTAATTAGCAGCTTGGGGGTGCAAGTGGATCTCTGTGATGTCAACAGCCCCTGCTATACATAGGGAGTTCTGGTAGCCGGAATACAGGGGTGCTGTCTCAAAAATATTACAACCCAGTTTTATAGAATGGAAGGTTTAAAAATATGAGCTATTAAGTGATTGTTGCTATTATTTTCTTGAAGTTATTTATACTCTTCATATAACCAAGTTGATCCTGTTAAATTTTATTTTTTTTGTGTAACTTAGCAGTTGAAACTAGGGACCCACACATAGTGGGCAATTGCTCTACCATCAAATTATGTGTACAGCTCATTTTTACTTTATGTTTTGGGACGGAGTCTCACTAAGTTGTGTTAGGCTGGCTTTGAACTCATTCCTAGTCAAATTATCTGGCCATGAATTTGCAGTCCTCTTGTATTAGCTACCTCGTAGCTGGAATTACAGTTGACACTTCCAAGGCCTTGCTTGACCTCCTTCCTCTCCTCCCAACACCTTCCTTCCTCAATGCATGTCCCATACTTCTCTTCAAGCTCCATCCCTCAAATTAAGGACATCTACTCTAAGCTGAAGGGTCACAGCCCACAGCAGAATGCTACCCTTGGAATCCTTTTTCTTCCTCCTTTTACATATTTATAGAAGCTAATAATTACAGCCAGAATTATAGTTGTGCTCTTTTTAGATTATTCTTGGTGACAGTCATCAATGTAGTCAAAATTGTTTTTGTCTGGAATTTCTTAACTTTTTTATTTATTATTTCTATTATTATGAGTAATGAGCATATATTACCTGTCATGTGTATAAGTCCCACCCAGGTCATGTAATAGCCGCACAAGTCAAAGAGGTGTTCTGTTCCCCTGGAACTGGGCTTAAGGAGAGTTGTTAGCTTGTCATGGAAGTGCTGGGAACTGAACCCCGGGTCCTTCTGCAAGAGCAGCAGTGACTTAGCACTGAGCCACTCTCCAGCCTCATTTTGTCTAGGATTTCTGAATGGACTTTAAGACTTAAACCTGGAAAAGGTATGATTTTCTTATTTCTAATAGAAAAAGTGGCCTGTTGGGGGGCTGGAGGGATAGCTTTAGCGGTTAAGAGTGCTAACATGCTCTTGCAGAGGACCCGGGTTTTGATCCCTAGCACCCACAGGGGATGAAAAAAACCGTCTATAACTCCAATTCCAGGAGAATTCCAGTTTCACGGGAATGCTGAGTCCCTGCTTCTTGAACCCTGCAACATTGCACACATGGGTGCACAGAACCCTACATGCAGACAGTACATTATCACATACCAAAAAAATAAATAAATTTTATAAAAATGTTTAAAAAAGAAAAGTAGCCTTGTCAAATTAGATGGAAGTATGGTGATGTAGATACAGAGTTTAAACTACATGAAGGTGTCTAGAAAGCTTTTCTGTGATCACTATCATCAACCTTCTCAGAGTAGTGTTAGAAAAATCCAAGAACGCCTGAGTCAAAGTTGGATAGAAAAAACTACATAAACGAAAAACAGTCCTGATGTCTAAGCGCTCTCTCTCCTCTCGCCTCTCCTCCTCTCTCTCTCTCCGTCCTCTCTCTCCTCTCTCTCTCCGTCTCTTGTTTTGAGACAGGGTTCCCTGTAGCCCAGATGTTCCTCTTGGAACTACTATGTAGACCAGGCTCACCTTGGAACTCGCCGTAGAATCTGCCTTACTCTGCCTCCCGAGTGCTGGGATAAAAGTGTGCTCCACCACCCCTGCCCACACTATTAATCTTATATCAAATGCTAATCCTTGCCGTGGCACCATGGCAGCACCAGATATTGTCTTTAATTTTGTCATTAGAATCATCCTTCTCTTGTCTGAAGTAATTACTTTGGGAGACTTGAATAAACATCCAATCACCCTTGACAAAAGACCAAAGATAAACTTAGTAAACCAAATGAGTTGTGATTTGGAGTTATCTTATAGGAGGATGGGTGAGGTGCTACTCACAGTACCAGAAATGACTCAAAGGTAGCTGAATCAACAAAGCCCACACTAGCATGAATGACAGAATCATGAAAGATCTGGAACAACGCACAGCCAGCAAGACAGCTTAAACAAGTTTGAGGGAGTGGTTCCTCCTAAGGTAGCTCAGTCTGCATCTGAGCCTCTTCAGGCAGGCCCAGCTGACTCTGCAAGCTGACTCTGCTTCTTACAGGAAGGTTGGCTGATCTCATAGTGTCTCTCAGTTGTCCTTGGGCCTTATATATACTTAGAAAGGGAGGGAGTGTAGTGAACCTGCCCATTTTTAGGGATTTCCTAAAGCTATTGAGTTTGTTTATCATTCCCTTTTAATATTTTGTTATATTATTTTTATTTTATGTATATGAGTGTATTGCCTGCATGTATGGAGTGACACCATGTCCGGAAGCTGCAGTGCCTGCAGAGATCAGGATTGGATTCCCCTGGAAGCGTGGACTAGGCTGTTGTTACCCTACATGTGGGTGCTGAAACTGAACCAAAGTCGCTTGGCAAGAGAAACAGTGTTTTAGACCACTGAGCAATCTCTCCAGCCTCATTTTTTTCTGGGATTTCATTAAAATGGAATTTAAGACTTAAACCTGGAAAGGTATGTTTTCTATTTTAATAGGAAAAAAATGTAGCCAAGCATTTGGATTCCTCTGGAACTAGGTTATAAGATGGTTGTCAGCATAGGGGTGCTGAGAATGGAAACTGGGTCCCTTGAGAGAGCAGCCATGCTAATACAACTGAACTATGTCTCCAGCCAGACATGTTTACTTCTAAAGGATAGAATGTTTCACTTCTCAAAGCATTTTTTTAACTCCCTTCAGAAGTAAATCCAATCAAAAAGTTCAAAATTGACTTACCATATGGTTCAGCCAAACCAGTCTTGGGCATATACCCCAAGACTGCATGCCTAACTATGAAATCATCTGTTTCATCCATGTTCATTGCACCCTTTTCATAATAGCTGGACACTGGAAACAACCTAGAGGTCAATTAAAATAATATGGATAATGAAAGTTGGGTACACGAAGTGGACATATTATTCAGCTAAAAAAACTGAGAATTATGAAAAGTTCAAAGGTAAAAGGACTTTGGAACTGGGAATCATAGATCACATCCTGAATCAGGTAAACCCTACAGAGAAAACAAGTGTCACGGTTCTCTCTTAGTTGGATGCTAGCTTTGAAATTTTAAATAAGCCTGGTTCAATTTGAAAAGTCCAAGAAGTCAAGATGTTAATAAATGGCCATAGGTTGGGGTGAGGCTTTCTGGGAGGGGTGGTAGAATGCAAGGATGTGAAGGGAAAGGGAGACCTGAGAGTAGGAAGAGATAAAGGAGGTAGGGATGAGAGAGCAGGGCAGAGGAGGAGGCGTGAGGAGAGATAAGTAACACTAACGTCCTTCAGGAAAAGCCATATGCTTAGAACTTTTTAAATAAGAAGGCACGATGTTTTTTGAGACAGGGTCTCCCTGTAGCCCCCAGCCTGTCTGGACTCACTCTGTAGACCAGGCCTGGGCCTGAAGTCCACAAAGTCCGCTGCCTCTGCATCCCAAGTGCTAGGATTAAGGCATGTTGCCACATGCCTGCTTAAGTTTCACTATTTTTTAAACTTTGAAAGCTGTATGAATGGAAAATAATTTATCTTTCCTAAGTTATCAAGCACCGACTAGATAAATAAAAAAAATTAACATTTAAAATCATTTCAACTGAAAAAAATCCATCAAATTAATTGTTGCTGTCCTACTTTTATTGAGAAGGAAAGATAAGCTCTGGAAGGTGAACTGCACCTCACCAAGCTGGAAGTCAGTCTTGTTTAACTCAGTAGTATTTTTTTTCCCTAATAGTACCATTTTAAATTGAAATACATTCTTTATCCCTTGGAGCAAAATATGAGCTATTTTGTTGCCATTGAAATGATTTTCTAATAGGAATCAGGTGAGCATTAAAAAAAAAAAAAAATAACCAGTATGTATTTTAACAGGTTAGACAGCAAATTTCTAGCCTATAGGCTGACCTCTTTCCATATCAGGGGGAAAATTATGTAATTGGTTGTAAATTGTTTCTAAAATCTATCAGATCTATCTTGAATATCTAGAAATAATAAGAAAAATAGTTTTTTCATGATTGGAGGAAGACATTCAGGGTGAAATATCTGTCAAATAACATTTTCCATTCTGTATCCAGAAATGAGGTTAATGCCAGCTTAAAATTAATCAGGCATCATCTTGCAATGGCAGGCATTTCTGCCATGTTATGATATCATTTCGAAGGTAACTAAACAGATCATCATAAAGGAAGGATTATGTTAGCAGGTGTGAATACCAAGCAGGCGAATGCTTCACAAAAACTTCACAAAGCCCTGAAAACCGATGGCATTTTTCAAAAACATTGTCAACCAGCAACAATACATGTGGAATCAGAGAGGGAACCAAATTTTTACCTACTACATAGAAGACCATAGTGAAAACCAGGCCAATAATTCACTAGAAACAGGAGAATATTCCTAATAACTTTCTCCACTATAAAGATTTTTTAACAATCTATTTCTGCAGGTTCATTGATGACCATGATTATGCTTGTTGTGATATGTTGGTATGTAGTGAATGCAATTATTTCTAGAACAGTGTTATCAGAGACTAAAGTATCCATATTTGCCTTTTTGAAATAGACATATGCATCCATTTACTTCTAATTTGTCAGTTATCTATGAAATTCTCTTGTATATGATGTTTATCTTTAAGACGGGGAAGCAGCCAGTGTTCGTAACTGCTGAGCTGTCTCTTAGCCCCCTTAGTTTGTTGGACTGGACCTCAATGGAACCTGAGCTAAGCAATTTCAGCTCTCTCAGCTCTCTCTGGTCTCTGTCCCTCTGTCCCAAGGGCTTTTTGGGTTTGCAGGTGGTTGCTGCTATGCCTGGCTTCTACTTCGTTGTGAGGGTCAGAGCTCAGGTCTTCATGCTCACACAACAAGCACTTTGCCCAGAATTATACTTCTAACCATATATCCTGTTGCGTTGGAATCTTCCAGGCAAGTGTAGCCAGGAATGTTCACCAGAAAGATGATCAGCAACTCAAGCCAGGCATGGTGGCCCACACACCTTTAATTAGCACTTGGGGGCAAGTGGATCTCTGTGAATGCAAAGCCAACCTGCTAATACATAGGGATTCTGGTAGCCGGAATACAGGGGTGGCTGTCTCAAAAATATTACAAACCCAGTTTTATAGAATGGAAGGTTTAAAAAATATGAGCCTATTAGTGATGTTGCTATTATTTTCTTGAAGTTATTTATACTCTTCATATAACCAAGTTGATCTGTTTAAATTTTATTTTTTTTGTGTACTCTAGCAGTTGAAACTAGGGACCCACACATAGTGGGCAATTGCTCTACCATCAAATTATGTGTACAGCTCATACCAGGCTGGCCTTGAACTCACAAAGATCCGCCTGCCTCTGCCTCCCAAGTGCTAGGATTAAAGGCGTGCACCACCACACCTGGCTCTCATTATATTTTTATATATTGGGAAATCCTTTATAAAAATAGATTATTCTAAACAACTGTCCCAGAACATTTACCTAATTTAGCAGTATGTGAAAGTATGTGTTTCTTATATATTCACCAGTAAAAATTGTTTACACTTGAAAAAATTCCTGTAAACATAATATACATAAATCCACATTTTATTCTGAATTTAATTACTTGAATTTTTGGCCTTTGTAAACTTATGGATTATGTCCCATGTTTTGAGCAAACTGGGTTTAATATTCTGAGAGTTGCCTATTCATAAACTTTGCTAATTTTCTCTTGAGTTGTTTTTTTCTTGTTCATTTTTAAGCATTCTGTGAACACATTAGCATTTGTTAAACACACTGTAAATATCTGTATGTCTATATATTCCACTACCTGTGTTTTTTATTGTGTTTGCTTTGAAAGTTTCATTATTTTGCTTTGGTGCTCTGAAATGTTCTGTTTAAATTTACCTGTACATATTATTTTAAATAGTTAAAGATTTTATGATAATTTTATTATAAATTTCATCCATTCATATGATATTTTCTCTAGTCCACCCCATTCCCTCTCCTCCAATTCCTTCTCAATTTCTTACCACTTCATGTGCTCTGTTTTTAAACCCACTTAGTTCACATGGTGCTAGCTGAATAAGCATGGACAAAATAAATAAAGCAAAACAACAACAAAATTTCCCTAACAATGGTAGTGTCAAATGCTGGCCAATATGTTTAACATTCAAAATAGTAAAATGTCCATCTCAACAATGAGAAAGCATTGAGTGTTAATTAACTTATCCCATTTTGATGTTTTTAAAAAGTTATGTTGTAAATAGAACATAATACTAAATACTTAAATTCCCAAATTGTAAATAGATGTTTAAGGGTAATGAGAAAATTCATTGTTATTATCGTTCTTGGCCTCGCCTCTTCTTTGCACTCTGCTGTTCTGTTTTCTCTTCGCCTCCCCAACCTCTCCCTCGTCTCTCCACATGCACTGTTAAGGTCCTGTCTGGTTTGCTCTGCAGGATGGTGAGGCTTTTTCCCTGCAGGTTCGTCTCTGCTTGCTGGCTGGACCAGGTTTTCTGTTTCTCTCCTGCTTTTTTCTCCCTCTTACTACCTGTAAAAGTTACTGTTACCTTCAAAGGTACTGTTTTTGTTCTCTGCTTCCCTGCCTGGGTCAACTACTACTCAGGGTCGCACCTATAAACCCACAAAATCTGAAGCATCTGGGTCTGGTAACTCTCCGGTCTCCAGGAGATGCCCCCTCCACACTTCAGATCTTGGGATGCCACCGGAAGTGTGGGGAACCATCTGGCTGTGACCACTGACTCCTCTCAGACTCTCCTGGCTCTGGACTAACAATGAGTCGGGACCAGGTTTTCTGTTTCCCTTCTTTTCAAAGGTTCCCTTTTCTTTCACTTCATCAGATTTTCTCTGTTCTTTGTGAAATAACTTTTTTTCTCAGTTTTCTTCCTATAAGAGGCCCCTAGTTTACCCCAGGCACCTCTCCCTCGGCCTCTCACTCCCCTCATTCCCTTGGCTTCTTTGACTCTTTTGATTCTTCCTTGACTCCTTTGACTTCCTTCACTCTTCATTCCTTTTCACACACACACACACACACACACACACACACACACACACTCCCGTTGGGTTTTGGCTCTTTCCCTTCCTTTGGCTTTACCTTTCCATTCCCTGAATAAAGCCTGCCGCCTGTTAATTCCGATTGATTCGGCCTTCGTAACAATTATATTTGAAAACGTGTTTTTTTTCAGAATTTAATTGCTTAGACTCGTGTTTAGTATAAAAGACTAAAGCATAATAAAAAATGAAAAGTTACTATATTGAATTACAATGGTCTTTTCTCACTTCAACTGAATGGTTTGTTCAATGGACTACTGTGATTGTTATTGTATTAGTAGCTTATTCCTTTCCTCTAATTCTAGCATTCTGTTTAAGAAATTGTTTATAATTGCAGTCCTAGCATAAAATATTATGTCTTGATTTTGAAATACCTACTCCTGAACCTGGCTTAGTGGACATACCTTTAATAGAGCACTGAAGAGTCTGAGATAGAAGACCTGAGAGTTCCAGCCTAGCTTGGGCTATGTGATGAGTTTTATTTAGACTAGCTTATAGAATAAGACCAAACCTTGCCTAACCTTGCCTAGCATACCCAGCCCTCCACATGACTTTTTAAAAATAAATTTAGTGTTCTCTCTCTCTCTTTCTCTCTCTCTCTTTCTTCTTTTATCTCTCTCTTTGAGGACAAATGCTGGTGTGGATGTGGGGAAAGGGGAACTCATATCCACTGGTGGCGGCAGTGCAAACTTTTGCAGCCACTATGGAAATCAGTGTAGAAAATCCTCAAAAAGTTCAAAATTGACTTACCATATGGTTCAGCCAAACCAGTCTTGGACATATACCCCAAGACTGCATATCCTACTATAGAAATATCTGTTCATCCATGTTCATTGCCACCCTTTTCATAATAGCTGGACACTGGAAACAACCTAGATGTCAATTAAATGAAGATGGATAATGAAAGTGTGGTACACAATGGAATATTATTCAGCTATAAAAACTGAAATTATGAAATTCAAAGGTAAAGGAATGGAACTGGAATCAATCATCCTGAATCAGGTAACCCTACAGAGAAAAACAAGTGTCACAGGTTCTCCTTCATAGCTGGATGCTAGCTTTGAAATTTTAAATAAGCCTGGTTCAATTTGAAAAGTCCAAGAAGTCAAGATATTAATAAATGGCCATAGGTTGGGGTGAGGCTTTCTGGGAGGGGTGGTAGAATGCAAGGATGTGAAGGGAAAGGGAGACCTGAGAGTAGGAAGAGATAAAGGAGGTAGGGATGAGAGAGCAGGGCAGAGGAGGAGGCGTGAGGAGAGATAAGTAACACTAACGTCCTTCAGGAAAAGCCATATGCTTAGAACTTTTTAAATAAGAAGCTCACTATTTTTTTGAGACAGGGTCTCCCTGTAGCCCCAGCTGTCCTGGAACTCACTCTGTAGACCAGGCTGGCCTTGAAGTCACAAAGATCCGCCTGCCTCTGCCTCCCAAGTGCTAGGATTAAAGGCATGTGCCACCATGCCTGGCTGAAGTCCACTATTTTAAACTTTGAAAGCTGTATGAATGGAAAATAATTTATCTTTCCTAAGTTATCAAGCACCGCACTAGATACATAACAAAATTAATCATTTAAATCATTTCAACTGAAAAAAATCCATCAAATTAATTGTTGCTGTCCTACTTTTATTGAGAAGGAAAGATAAGCTCTGGAAGGTGAACTGCACCTCACCAAGCTGGAAGTCAGTCTTGTTTAACTCAGTAGTATTTTTTTTCCCTAATAGTACCATTTTAAATTGAAATACATTCTTTATCCCTTGGAGCAAAATATGAGCTATTTTGTTGCCATTGAAATGATTTTCTAATAGGAATCAGGTGAGCATTAAAAAATAACCAGTATGTATTTTAACAGGTTAGACAGCAAATTTCTAGCCTATAGGCTGACCTCTTTCCATATCAGGGGGAAAATTATGTAATTGGTTGTAAATTGTTTCTAA
This sequence comes from Rhizomys pruinosus, assembly GCA_009823505.1. Classification (NCBI taxonomy): domain Eukaryota; kingdom Metazoa; phylum Chordata; class Mammalia; order Rodentia; family Spalacidae; genus Rhizomys; species Rhizomys pruinosus. The sequence goes on from VZQC01009321.1 coordinate 1,167,112, forward strand.
AATCTATCAGATCTATCTTGAATATCATAGAAAATAATAAGAAAAAATAGTTTTTCATGATTGGATGTAGACATTCAGGGTGAAATATCTGTCAAATAACATTTTCCATTCTGTATACAGAAATGAGGTTAATGCCAGCTTAAAATTAATCAGGCATCATCTTGCAATGGCAGGCGTTTCTGCCATGTTATGATATCATTTCGAAGGTAACTAAACAGATCATCATAAAGGAAGGATTATGTTAGCAGGTGTGAATACCAAGCAGGCGAATGCTTCACAAAAACTTCACAAAGCCCTGAAAACAGATGGCATTTTTCAAAAACATTGTCAACCAGCAACAATACATGTGGAATCAGAGAGGGAACCAAATTTTTACCTACTACATAGAAGACCATAGTGAAAACCAGGCCAATAATTCACTAGAAACAGGAGAATATTCCTAATAACTTTCTCCACTATAAAGATTTTTTAACAATCTATTTCTGCAGGTTCATTGATGACCATGATTATGCTTGTTGTGATATGTTGGTATGTAGTGAATGCAATTATTTCTAGAACAGTGTTATCAGAGACTAAAGTATCCATATTTGCCTTTTTGAAATAGACATATGCATCCATTTACTTCTAATTTGTCAGTTATCTATGAAATTCTCTTGTATATGATGTTTATCTTAAGACTGTGAGCAGCCAGTGTTCTTAACTGCTGAGCTGTCTCTCTAGCCCCCTTAAGTTTTTTTGGACTGGACCTCTCATGGAACCTGAGCTAAGCATTTCAGCTCTCTGTCTCTGTCTCTGTCTCCCAAGGGCTTGGGTTGCAGGTGTGTGCTGCTATGCCTGGCTTCTACTTCGTTGTGAGGGTCAGAGCTCAGGTCTTCATGCTCACACAACAAGCACTTTGCCCAGAATTATACTTATAACCATATATCCTGTTGCGTTGGAATCTTCCAGGCAAGTGTAGCCAGGAATGTTCACCAGAAAGATGATCAGCAACTCAAGCCAGGCATGGTGGCACACACCTTTAATTCAGCACTTGGGGGCAAGTGGATCTCTGTGATGTCAAGACCAGCCTGCTATACATAGGGAGTTCTGGGTAGCCGGAATACAAGGGGTGTCTGTCTCAAAAAAATATTACAACCCAGTTTTATAGAAATGGAAGTTTAAAATATGAGCTATTAAGTGATTGTTGCTATTATTTTCTTGAAGTTATTTATACTCTTCATATAACCAAGTTGATCTGTTTAAATTTTATTTTTTTGTGGTACTAGCAGTTGAAACTAGGGACCCACACATAGTGGGCAATTGCTCTACCATCAAATTATGTGTACAGCTCATTTTTACTTTATGTTTTGGGACGGAGTCTCACTAAGTTGTTTAGGCTGGCTTTGAACTCATTCCTGGAGTTCAAATTCATCCTGGCCATGAATTTGCAGTCCTCTTGTATTAGCTACCTCCGTAGCTGGAATTACAGGTTGACACTTCCAAGGCCTGCTTGACCTCTTCTTCCTCCAACACCTCCTTCTCAATGCATTTCCCATACTTCTCTTCAAGCTCCATCCCTCAAATTAAGGACATCTACTCTAAGCTGAAGGGTCACAGCCCACAGCAGAATGCTACCCTTGGAATCCTTTTTCTCCTTTTACATATTTAAGAAGCTAATAATTACAGCCAGAATTATAGTTGTGCTCTTTTTAGATTATTCTTGGTGACAGTCATCAATGTAGTCAAAATTGTTTTTGTCTGGAATTTCTTAACTTTTTATTTATTATTTCTATTTTATGAGTATGAGCATATTACCTGCATGTGTATAAGTCCACCCAGGTCATGTAATGCCCACAGACGTCACAAGAGGATGTTCTATTCCCCTGGAACTGGGCTTAAGGAGAGTTGTTAGCTGTCATGTGAGTGCTGGGAACTGAACCCGGGTCCTCTGCAAGAGCAGACAGTGGACTTAAGCACTGAGCCATCTCTCCAGCCTCATTTTGTCTAGGATTTCTGAATGGACTTTAAGACTTAAACCTGGAAAGGTATGTTTTCTATTTCAATAGAAAAGTGGCCTGTTGGGGCTGGAGGGATAGCTTAGCGGTTAAGAGTGCTAACTGCTCTTGCAGAGGACCCGGGTTTGATCCCTAGCACCCACATGGTGGATGAAAACCGTCTATAACTCCAATTCCAGGAGAATTCCAGTTTCAGGGGAATCTGAGTCCCTCTTCTGACCTCTGCCGCATTGCACGACACGGGTGCACAAACCTACATGCAGACAGTACATTCATACACATACAAAAATAAATAAAATTTTAAAAATGTTTAAAAAAAAGAAAAGTAGCCTGTCAAATTAGATGGAAGTATGGTGATGTAGATACAGAGTTTAAACTACATGAAGGTGTCTAGAAAGCTTTTCTGTGATCACTATCATCAACCTTCTCAGAGTAGTGTGTAGAAAAATAACCTACATAAACAAGAAAAACAGTCCTGATGTCTAAGCGCTCTCTCTCTCTCTCTCTCTCTCTCTCTCTCTCTCTCTCTCTCTCTTGGTCTTTTTGAGACAGGGTCTCCCTGTAGCCCCAGATGTCCTCTTGGAACTCACTATGTAGACCAGGCTCACCTTGAACTCGCCGAGATCTGCTTACCTCTGCCTCCCGAGTGCTGGGATTAAAGGTGTGCTCCACCACCCCTGACCCACACTATTAATCTTATATCAAATGCTAATCCTTGCCGTGGCACCATGGCAGCACCAGATATTGTCTTTAATTTTGTCATTAGAATCATCCTTCTCTTGTCTGAAGTAATTACTTTGGAGACTTGAATAAACATCCAATCACCCTTGACAAAAGACCAAAGATAAACTTAGTAAACCAATGAGTTGTGTTGAGGTTACTTATAGGAGGATGGGTGAGGTGCTACTCACAGTACCAGAAATGACTCAAAGGTAGCTGAATCAACAAAGCCCACACTAGCAGATCATGAAAGGAGAAATCTGGAACACGCACAGCCAGCAGACAGCTTAACAAGTTGGGGAGTGTTCCTCCTAGGTAGCTCAGTTGATCTGAGCCTCTTCTAGGCAGCCCAGCTGACTCTGCAGCTGACTCTGCTTCTTACAGGAAGGTTGGCTGATCTCATAGTGTCTCTCAGTTGTCCTTGGGCCTTATATATACTTAGAAAGGGAGGGATGTAGTGAACCTGCCCATTTTTAGGGATTTCCTAAAGCTATTGAGTTGTTTATATTCCCTTTTAATATTTTGTATATTATTTTTATTTTATGTATATGAGTGTATTGCCTGCATGTATGTAAGTGCACCCATGTCATGCAGTGCCTGCAGAGATCAGGATTGGATTCCCCTGGAACTGGACTTAGGCTGTTGTTACCTACCATGTGGGTGCTGAGAACTGAACCAAAGTCCTCTGCAAGAGCAAACAGTGCTTTTAACCACTGAGCCATCTCTCCAGCCTCATTTTTTTCTGGGATTTCAGAATGGAATTTAAGACTTAAACCTGGAAAGGTATGTTTTCTATTTTAATAGGAAAAAATGTAGCCAGTCATTGGATTCCTCTGGAACTAGTTACTGCTGGCATGTGGGTGCTGAGAATGGAACCTGGGTCCCTTGCAAGAGCAGCCAGTGCTAATAACAACTGAACTATGTCTCCAGCTCAGACATGTTTACTTTCTAAGGATAGAATGTTTCACTTCTCAAAGCATTTTTTTAACCTCCCTTCAGAAGATGTCTTCTGGGCTGGAGAGATGGCTGAGTGATTAAGAGCACTGGCTGCTCTTGCAGAGGATCCAGGTTTGATACCCAGCACAAACATGGTGGGTAACAACTATCTGTAACGCCAGTTCCATGAGATCTGATATACTCCCCTGACGTCCATGGGCATAGCAAGACACAGATGCACTTATGGCCATGCAGAAAATGCACTCATCCACATAGGATAACAGTAATAAATGAAAAAGTGATGTCTTTGTTACAGTCCTTTAAACTTTCTGTTGTTTACCAGTTTCTCTGCAAGACAGAGGTTTTTGTCTTCAGAGGAAATTGCTACACACCTTTGCGCCCCTCTGTACCTCTTCATTCCATTGCTCTCCTCTATGTCTCTCCTCTCTCCCCTCCCCTCCTCTCTTCCCTTCCACTCCTCCTTCCATTCACTTCTCACCTTCCTCAGTCATTCTTCAGTGCTCTAATCTTCTCTTCCTTTCCTAATCTTCCCCCCTCCCCATCCCTTCTCTTTCCAATCTCTTCTCCTCCTTGAATTAACACAATAATATGCCACTGAGTCTAAAACAAAACATTTTGCTCAGAGAAGGATTGTATGAGTTGGAGGGGAAATGCTCATTTTTAAATTCATAGTACCTTTTCTTAACCACCATTTATTTAGTGCCTGCTATGTTCCAAGAATCACTTCTAGCCCTTTACTGGTGCTAATTCATTTTACTCACAAGGAGAGTAAGATGTAGAAACGTTAGGTAGCTTGTCAAAGACCATAAGAACTAGTAAGAAACAAGGTTGTGCTGGTCCACCATGATATTCTCCTAGCAGGAAACTTTTTCTGACATCAATAAGGCTCCTTTAGTGGTTCTGTCTTCAACTACATCGCCAACTTTGATTTATACTACATACTCCCCTAACATTTTTGTGAATGTTTCTCTACCATATATGTGTGTTCATGTTTATGTGTGTATTTTGTGTTTGAGATTATCATATCATTTATGGAGATTGTGGCACTGCTAACCCTTAAACTAGAAGGCAAGACCTACATCTTCTCCATTCTGTGACCCACAAAAACCTCATTGCATGGGGAAGAGTCCATGGTCAGTTAGTAACCACACCCTTAGAGTCAATTTTCCTATAGTTAATATAAGGGAGTTTGATTCTTTGACTTTCTTCTTTAAATTCTAGACCTAAATCAGAAACATATTGATTTCTAAATGTCCAGTTAGGACATTTCATTTCCTTATAGCAAACCCCCTTGACATTTGAAAAATCTATATTCCAAGGCTTTAATAAATATTTTTTCCAATAACCACAGTAGCATATTATTGTCACAAAATGGAATAATAAAAGGGTTAAATTTTTGCATTGCCACTTTCTAATTATGATTATCTAAAAATGAGTAAAATGTATAAAAATTTGATAGTATATTATACAATGAAATAAAAATCTATAGTATTATAAAACTAATGAGATAAAACTATCTGCAGTATATCTGCAAACAAAACTAGGTCAGGCTGGGGGTGGTGGTACATGCAGTCAATCCCAGCAGTCAGGAAACAGAGATAGGCAGATCTCAGTGAGATCAAGGCCAGCCTCATCTACATAGTGACTTTTCCAGGCCAGTTGGGGCTATAGGGAGACTCTGTATCAAAAAAGACAAAAAAGGAGTCAAACAAAATGTATGTACAGCACTAAGGAAAAATGTTCTGGAATGAGCTGGAAAGAATTTGAATAGTTAGAAAGAGCAAACATAATTTGATGAGAAATTGTTAACTTTATTTGATCAGTATTTCAATAGAAGTTTACAGAGCAGCATAGGTTATCTATAGTGCTAGTGCCTTAAATATATTATTTGGAAAACCTGGTGACTATAAGCCAGTTGCATTTATGACGCTTTTATTTGTGGAGATGGTTTTAATGCCACAGAAACTTTCTGTGTTTAAAAATGTACAAATTTTGGAATCTACAACACATAAAAATTCCAAAATTGCTTTTATCATCTCTAGGTATAAAAATCAGAGGAGAAGGTACTGTTCAGACCATAAATTTCCCTTCCTGAAGAAGGGAAAGGATTAATTGCTTAATTAATTAATTATAAGCTCAAATATGCTAGTTATTATACTGTTTTGTAATATTATCTGTGATGAGCGATCATTGTTTGGCAGGTGCTTGATTCATGGGATACCTTCTCCTCTTGATCCTCTTCTGTTTTCAGTCTGCTTCCCCCCACTCCACACACACACACACACACACACACACACACACACACACACACTTAAACGGTATACCTATTATGGAATAGTTATAAATTTGTGTCCTGGGAGGGTAGTTTCCTATGTAAATTTTGCATGTTTTACAACAACATTGTTGTTTTACAACAATGAAAATCTTTTTTCTTTATTGGTTGAGGTTTATGATTCCTCTTGTAAAGCATTATGTAGCTCTGCCAGATGAAAACTGACCAGTGCATGAATGTATTGGTTATACAACTACAAATCACAAAGAAACAAATTAGAATTTGTTGACAACAGTTATGGATATGATGATATCTATAGATGGTGAAACAACCATCATTTTAGGGATTTTTTGATTACTAGAAATAATGGTAGAAACAAAAAAAAAGCTAGACTCTAATATGAAGACATACATGTAGCAACATGGATGGAAAGGTAAAGGAAGAACAATCTGGTGAATCTGGTGACATCAGCAAGAGGACAGAAAGAAACATCTCTGAATCCTTTGCAGAAATATGGATTATAACAACTAATGATATGTGGAAGTAGCACTGTGTAAGTCTCTGAATCTTCCAAGGAATCCAATGCATAACTGCAGCAAGAATCCAAGAAGAGGTACACTGAAGAGAGAAAGACCAACAGTTTCCCATTACCTGCATCTTTTCCCAAAGTGTCAAGAGGGACTCCTTGGCCTACAGTTCCTCCTATGGGGAAAAGTGAAAGCACAGAACATGCACTCCTGACTCTATTAGCTATAGAATTGTGCCCACAGAGCCCACTGCTTGTGTTACTAGCAAGATTCCTAAGGAAAAAGCCCAGAAGAGTGGGAAAAGAATAGAGAATACAAAAGAGGTTGCCGCCACTCTAGGGACTCCATTAGAAAATATGCTCATAAAAACCTGAATACCCCCAACAACTGGTCGCTTGGACCCCTAAAGAAGACCCCAAGATATTTCTCTGAGCGTGCATCTTAGACAGATGGCTCAACTTTATAGCTCTGGGAGAAGGTACAGTAAGTTGAGTAATTCTGGACCATCCAAAGAAATAAAACATGAGCCTTTCAAGACCTAGACTTGTTCTACAGAACGCAAAGAAGGCATGGAACTGTAAGTGCCAAACAGCCAAAGGAACCTTCAGCAAGAAGAGCAAAGCTGGAACGAGGGAGATGGCTCAGCAGTTAAGAGCACTTGTGCATTCTGTAATAAGTGGTGATTTTCAAAAAATGACATCAAGCCAGACGATGGTAGCACCTTTGCTCCTAGCACTCAGGAGGCAGAAGCAGGCCAATATCTATGAGATCAAGGTCAGCCTGGTCTACATAGCAATTTCCAGAATAACTGGCAATACATAGTGACAACCTGTGCCAACAAAACAGAACAAACAACAAAACACAATAAAACGACCATCAAAAGGTAAGCAATGAAGAAACATATCAGGCAAAGAAGAAGCTAAAATAGTGGTTTTGAATTCAATTTACAAAAAAACCACATTGGATTCCTTGCATTTGAGTCTCACCACAATGAGCAGAAAAATCCCATTACACCTTGAGATATATCATACCATGTCCCTACTGTAAGTCTTTTAATAACTCTTCATTACTGGTATCCTAAAAGCAGAAGACTTTTCGTGGCCTCCACTGACCCATTCAGCTTGAAGCTTCCTTCCACTACCTGACCTGTCATTTAATCTGTTCTTGTTCTTTGAAAGCACCAGGCAAAGAGCCCCTTCCATAGCGTTCCCTAGCTGTGTTGCTTTCCCCATCTGAATAGCTTATTCTCACAGACCACCTTTCTGGGACCAGTTTTAAATTGAATCCCACCACCATATGGAATGCTCTATATGTCTTTCCTTCTCATTTCTCCCTTCATGCCCTTCCAAGTCTACCTCGTGACATATCATGTTTGGGTTCTGTCTCCTTTCAATGGAATATGAACTTCCAGGAAGGATTTTGTTCCTGTTCACTGTTGCATCTTCAAGTGCCCAGAAGAATGCCTAACACTTAGCCAGCACCCAAAATTGTCAGTCCAAATCACAAATATACAGAGCATGAAATCGGTGATACTGGAGAAAACTTAAAGACACATCAGTTTCAGTCTCACGTATGTTTAATAACATTTTTACTATGCATTAAACAGTTACATATATTATCTCGTTTATTTCTCAGATTCTGTGAACACGTTAGCAATGTGTTAGAAATGATTACATTTGGGGCTGAGGAGATGGCCTAGTGGTTAAGCGTGCCGACTGCTCTTGCAGAGGACCTGGGTTTGATTCCCAGCACCCACATGGCGGCTGAGAATCATCTTTTAACTCCAGTTCCAGGGGAATCTGACACCCTCTTCTGACGTCCACGGCATTGCAGGACACAGGTGCACAAACCTACATGCAGACAGTACATACACATAAAAACAAACAAACAAACAAACAAAAAAAAACGACTTTATTAGGGGCTGGAGAGATGGCCTAGTGGTTAAGCGCACCGACTGCTTTTGCAGAGGACCCGGGTTAGATCCCCAGCACCCACATGGCGGCTGAGAACCGTCTGTAACTCCAATTCCAGGAGAACTCCAGTTCCAGGGGAATCCGACGCCCTCTTCTGACTTCCGCGGCATTGCACGACACGGGTGCACAGACCTACATGCATACAGTACATTCATACACATATAAAAATAAATAAAATTTTTAAAAAAGAAATAATTACCTTTATTTCTGTGTGTGTTATGGGAGGTACCATAGCTCTTGTGGGAAAGTCAGAGGACAAATTGCAGAAGTCACGTCTCTCTTTACAATATCAATAAGCAGGTCTTGGCGACTTAACTCAGGTATCAGAATGGTGACAAGTGCCTTTACTGCTGAGCCTTCTTCTTAGCCCTGTAAACCCAGTCTTCTTCTTATCCCTAGTTTACAAATGAGGAAGCTGCAAACAGAGCAATAAAATCTGTCTTGGGAGGCCACGTGAAAAGGTGGCAGGAAGGAGAATGAGGCCGGGACTTTCACTTCCGGGGCCTGATCCCTACACTGCAATTCATAATTCATTGCTGCCTCTTAAGCTTTATGATATACACAAGTTCAAGATCATCTAAATTTTAGGTACAGAAACATGAAACATGTTTTAGATATTTATAGACCACACAGCGATAGATGGTCTATGTAAAACACAGTTAAGGAAATACAGACTTTAAATCTTTATTTTTATGTTTAAAGTTTGTTTTACTTTAAAATTTACCCTTTAGGTGTTTTTATTGGGAGGGGGGTATTTTCGAGACAGGGTCTCCCTTGTAGCCCCAGCTGTCCTGGAAGTCACTCTGTAGACCAAGCTGGCCTTGAACCCACAAAGATCCACCTGCCTCTGCCTCCCAAGTGCAAGGATTAAAGGAGTGCGCCACCATGCCCGGCAAGTTTTTATCAATTTTAAATTAGTTTATTACTGACTTCAAAATAATGCATTCATACAAAACCTCCATTTAATACCACACTATATAGAGCAGATTAATTGTAAAACTAATTGTCACCAAAAGAGTAACATTTCATTAGTACACATCTTTTAAAAAATGTATCATTGCTCTTTTACAAAATTAAATCTGATATGATACCAATATAACAACAAATGAAGTCATTATTCACAAATAGGAACTATTAGAGTTAGAGCTTAACTATAAGGTCTAACTCATCTGAGGAGGAACCAAAAAATTATAAGATAATAGATTCATTTAAATATTTCAAATATTAGAAAAATAGTTCATAGAGTACAGAAAACTGTAAATACAGGAGGAAACATAGTCTCAATTTTTATGTTTCCTTAATATGTTACATTTGCTCCCTTAGACTGAACAATGTTTGATTGTTTTAACTTAGATTTGATCCTATTATGTTACATGCAAATGTTATGTCAGATATGGATGATGAAAGAAACAGTCAGATCCACAACATGATGGTTAATAATTTTGATATGATCCAGAAGTTTCTTCCTTAATGATTTTACCAGCTATTTCTTCTCTCTTAAAGACTGTGTTCTCACCTACATGAACCTAGTCTACATAAGACTTCAGCAGTGAGCCCTTCTAGCTATGAGGGAATAAATGACATGTGATGTGTGCCCGCCTCGTGCACAAAACGTGGTGCTTGGCCCACAGGGGGACTGTGCATCTTGGACTGAGCTTTCTGCAAGGCTGATCAACTGATTAACACTTCAATGACTGTGGGGAGTTTGGAATGTTGCAGATTCAGAGCCTGCTTATACTTTACCTTGGACCATGTTTTGCCCTCCAAATAGCTAAGCTTTCCCACCACTGTATCTAATTTAACATTCTAAAGCTAACTGATAAAACCTTTTCAGATTTCACTAATCAAAGAACTAAGAATATCCTCAAGTAGCATCTGAGGTCTACAGTAGGAGACCCCCCTCCCCTGCTTTGCTTGCCTCCTGAATCCATCCACAAATGTATTTGAAGGATGTTTTGATTTATGACTTTTCTTTATTCTGTTACCACAAAACTGTAATGTTACTGTTCCCATGCTGGAACATGGTATTTGGGGAAACCTAAATCTGTATTCTTGGGCCATGGTCACTCATGTACGGCACCACAATAAACCATTTCTTAACCCCATAAAAATGTACATTTATTTATTTATTTATTTATTTATTTATTTATTTAATTCTTTATGTGTATTGGCTACATGCATATAAATACACCTGTGTTGTGCAATGCCCATAGAGGTCAGAAGAGGGAGGCAGAGTCCCCTGGAGCTGTAGTTATGGTAGGTTGCAGCTGGGCAGCAAACCCAGGTCCTCTTCAAGAACAGCCAGTGCTCTTAATCTCTGAGCCATGTCTCCAACTCCTAGACATCTTTGTATTTCTTTAATTTAATTTAATGTAATTATCATGGTTAAATTGTTAAGTGTGATATATATATATATATATATATATATATATATATATAATTTGTTGCTCTGTGGAACAAACGGATTGAATTATATACCCTCCAAGGCTTTAAAAATAATTGTAAATTATGACTGATAAAGTAATAATGAATTATCAGTATTTAGCAGTTATTACATTATCAGCATCTAATGAAACAGTTGTAAATTTTAATCATATTGATATGCATTTTGGATGGATTATATTATTTCCCTCTCAAAAATCTCAGTGAGATAGGAACTACTATTACCCCCAGTCTGTAGGTGATGGCTCTGAGTTTCATGGAGGTCAATGTCATCAGCATGAGTAAATGGGTAAAACTACAAAGAAGCATTGGAACTAAGATAAAATTCCAAGTAAATAACTTTTTAACTGCTTGTAAATTAAATATAAAGGGAAATGTTAAGTTCTACCATGTTGAGACAGGGCTAGCAAGACAGAAATGGTGAAAGCCCTCATTGTCCTACATACAGCTACAATCACCTGCACTTTTTCTGCTTATCGCCCATTTCTGGACACTTAACAACACCTAGAAATGTATCAGTACATATTTCCTTGAGGTTCCTTCTTCTTGTGAAGCATATGGCTTTATAATCTACCACTATTAAAATAAAATATTATTATATTGTTTTAACCTGGGAAAATTTGTGAGATTATAGGGTTTGGGCTTTTTAAAAATGATCACATTTAAAACTAATATGCTAGAGTTGGCTAAAATATAGCAAAGCACTTTTGGCAAAAAATGCAAAATATAAAAATGAAATTATTGCCACATAGTTTATAGCAGGAGAGCTCTTAACATTTACTCAACTTTCACTCAATAACTTATTTTCTTTCAATGTCTTTTTTTTTAAAAAAAAGCCACATATGGTGGCTGACAACTACCTATGACTCCAGTTCCAAGTGACTTGACTCCCTCTTGTGGCCTTGTAAGACACTAGGCATACACATGGTGCACATACATACACACATACACAATGCAGAGAAACAGTCAAACACATAAAAATCTTTTAAAAAATAATCTTAAAAATAAAAATGGTTTTACTAATTCTTTACAGTAGAATAGTAATTACTTTGAGAAAATATAATCAGATTAAGACTAAGACAAATTATATACCTTCTGTATATTTTGTAGCTATGGAATGTTATAATTTAGAATAACATAGACATAGTTATCCTATAATATTAGTAAAAATAGTACACAAATTACATAGGAATTGTAATTATTTAAAATTACATACAGATTTAGACCAAAATACTATTTGTAGGGTTTAGAGAAATGGCTCAGTGGGTAAGAGCACGGACTGCTCTTACAGATACATGGGTTTGGTTCCCAACACCCACATGGTTGATAATTAGTGTCCATAATTTTAGTTCCAGAGGATTTGGCATCTTCTCTTGACTTCTGAGGGCATTGCACACACGTGAACTTCTTACATACATATGGACAAAACACTCACACACAGAAACAGACCTGTTGAAAAATGGAACAAAATTGAAGATCCAAATTTGTGCTCATACAATTTCAGCCACCTCATATTTAATAAAGGGCCTAAAAAAGCTCATTGGAGGAAAGATAGCATCTTCAGCAAATGGTGCTGGCAAAACTGGATCACCATATGTAGAAGAAGAAAAATAAATCCCCACTCTTACCCTGTTCAAAAATCAACTCCAGGGACTGGAGATATGGCTCAGTGGTTAAAAGCACCAACTGTTCTTGCCGCTGACCCGGGTTTGATTCCCAGCACCCACATGGAGGCTAAGAACTATCTTTAACTCCAGTTCCAGGGAAATCTGAAACCCTTTTATGACTTCCACAACATTGCAAGACACGGGTGCACCAACCTACATGCAGACAGTACACTCATACACATAATAAAAAATAAAAAAAAATCAACTCCAAATGGGTCAAAGACCTCAACCTGAAACCCGAAACTCTGAAGATGACAGAAGAAAAGTTGGCAGCATCTACAAGACAAAGGAGTAGGAGAATACTTTCTATATCAAACAACAGCTGCTCAGTAAATAAGGTCAACAGCTGACAAGTGGGACCTCATCAAACTCAAAAGTTTCTATACAGCAAAAGAAACAATCAAGGAAGTGAAGAGAAAACCTACAGAGTGAGAGGAAACCTTCACCACTGATACATCTGACAGAGGATTAACATCCAGAATATATAAACTACACAAAAATCAAAGAAATAAGAAAACAAATGACTCACTCAAAAGATGGACTAAAGAGCTGAACAAAGACTTAACCAATGAGGAAGTAAAGCTGGCTGAGAAACATCTTAAAAGTGTTCTACATCATTAATAATTAAGTAAATGCAAATTAAAACCACTCTCAGATATCATCTCACTCTGATAAGACTGGCTAAGATCAAGAAAACAAAAGACACCAAATGCTGGAGAGGTTGTGGAGAAAGGGGAACACTCATCCACTGTTGGTGGGGATGTAAACTCATACAACCACTGTGGAAAGCAGTGTGAAGAACCTTTAAGAGACTCAAAATGAGTCTACCACCTGACCCAGTCATACCACTCACTCCTGCATATACACCCACAAGACTCATCCTATTAGTGCCCCATGTTGGGTGAATAGACAGGAAAAGTTCACACAAGTCTGTATATATTTCCTGATGGTGGCAAGAGTAAAGAAGAGCTTACATCCAAACATTTTTGTATTTCTACAAAGCTCACAATTTTATCTATGGAATTCTTCCTCCATGTAAACTTCATTTTACTTTTAGAAAATTGTAATCAATTGTTAAATGGGAAAGGTATATTTTACCATGTTGTTAACATGCACAAGATCTTCACAATATAAAGCCAGACAAAATCCAGGATGGTGGTGGTTAGTCACAAATTCCCACTTCTAACTGAGGAGCTATTGGAAACAGATGGCTGCTGGGAGAGTCAATTTTCTTTAGGGGTGTGGCCATGATAATCCGAGCTCAATGGATGACCTATACTCAAAGGCATATGGGAACACAAATTTGAATCCATGGGCTTAAAAGAAATTAGGACACCAAGTTGGGTGGGTGAGAGGAATTGGGAGAAAGGTGTATCATAAAAGTACATTCTCTGAAATTATCAAAGAATTAATTAAAGTCAGTAAAAATTTATCATGGTGATAGAAGAAAATGTTAATATAAAATTTTCTCTGGATTTTCATTGTCCTGATGTATGACATGGAGTTTCAGATGTCATAGTACATCACAAATACCTTTCCTTCTCTTTTGTATTTGATAGTTTTACTTCTGTGAAATGTTATATGATAAGTTATTACACAGGCATTCCATAGTTTGGATTTTCTTAGAATACATTCCAAGGTATTTAATCAGGATATATTTCTGCATGATTCAATCTCTAAAAGGTGTGTGTGTGTGTTTTGAAATTGTCAGTTTGGCATAGCCATACATTAATTATTCTCTTTTTTTAAAAAAAGAAATTGGGTGCTGATGCCTCTGTATCCTATTTTTATTATTTATGTCACAAACATACATAATACTGAACAGCAATTAAAAGTGAAAATTTTAAATGTAAAAACTGTCTTATGTTCTAAAATTTTAATCATTTCTATACATGTCTACCATATTTTATATGAACTATATTTAAAGCACAATGATATTCTGCTATAATCTCATATATTTCCCTGTACCTCTTATATAAATAAATTGTAGATTATCAAGCACCAAATTTATGTAACTACAAATGGAGATCAAGACTACTATTTTAATAAAAACAAGTATCTCCACGTGTTTATAGTTCATTCTGTTTTCCAAACTGGAAAATAGGAAGGATTTTAAGTTGCTGTGATACAAAAGCAAGTACGACGTAGGCAGTATCTGTAATAAGCAACATTTTTCTTAAATGCTAAACATAGACAGAAATGAAACATCATATATTTAAATGATTAAACAGTATCTTAACACTAGTTTCTAGTGTATTTACATTAACCCAGCAATTGTAATCATTTAAGATTGAAAATTAAATGGATGATAAAACTTAATTTAAAAGCTTGTTTGCTTTCATTGTTTTGCATATGTTCAAAATCTGAAACCTACCTAAATCTGGAAGGTGATTTTAACATTTTAATTTTCTGTATGTGTGTGTTATGTTAGTTGCTTTTGTTGCTGTGATTTATTACCATGACCAAGGCAACAGCAGAAGAGTTTATTGAGCTTAGGGTTCAGAGGGAAAAGAATCCAAGATGGGTCCTGGTCGGGAAGGCTTGGCAAGAGACAGCTGGAGCAGAAAGCTGACCACTCAAGTCTTCGAGTCTTCAAGCAGAGGCGGGAAGCAGAGGGAGGGAAACTAGATAATATATGTGTGTGTGTGTGTGTGTGTGTGTGTGGTGTATGTTTGTATGTGTGTATGTGTGTGTGGTGTGTGTGTGTGTGTGGTGTGTGTATGTGTGTGGTGTGTATGTGTGTATTTGTGTGTGTCTGTGTGGTGTGTGTGGTGTGTGTGTGGTGTGTGTATGTGTGTGCGGTATGTGTGTGTGTGTGTCTGTGTAGTGTGTGTGGTGTGTGTCTGTGTGGTGTATGTTTGTATGTGTGTATGTGTGTGTGTGGTGTGTGCGTGTGGTGTGTATGTGTGTGTGTGGTGTGTGTATGTGTGTGGTGTGTATGTGTGTATTTGTGTGTGTCTGTGTGGTGTGTGTGGTGTGTGTATGTGTGTGTGGTGTGTGTGTGGTGTGTGTATGTGTGTGCGGTATGTGTGTATGTGTGTGTGTGTCTGTGTAGTGTGTGTGGTGTGTGTAAGTGTGTGTGGTGTGTGTATGTGTTTGTGGTGTGTGTGTGTGGTGTGTGTGTCTGTGTGTGTCTGGTGTGTATGTGTGTGTGTTGTGTATGTGTGTATGTGTGTGTGTGTGTATTGCCCTTGTATTTTGTTCCTACTTTGTTCCATGTGAATATATTTTTATGATTGGCTTTAATAATAGATGTTTTGTGAGAAGACAGAGATCCTTAAAATCCTGAGACACGGAACTTTATACACAGAAAGATTGATTATAAAGCTCTCTACAATAATTTTCTAATCAATTACCTACCACACTTAGAGTACTTATACTAATGGATATTTTTTAATGAAACTTCAGAGTCAATTATACTAAATATGACAGACACCTGGTAAAAGGAATCTCAAGATTCATTAAGTTAAAGATGGTAAAAAAAAAAAAATCTCTGGCTGCTCAAAGGTTCTCAGCTTTCATAGTTTCTAGTCTAGGTATTTCTGCTCTTTGCCTGAGACTTGTGTATAACATTTTTCCATGTGAAATTTTCAATGATACATATGAATATTTTTTCTTACTAATGAATTTAAATGCACTGAAGATAAGGTGTTTCTAAGTAATGGTGAAAAATGTATTATTTCTCTTTCTTCTTCAAATAGGTTATGTGGGTCTGCAATTTATGTCGAAAGCAACAAGAAATCTTAACCAAATCAGGAGCATGGTTCTTTGGAAGTGGCCCTCAGCAGCCTAGTCAGGATGGAACTCTGAGTGACACGGCTACAGGTGCTGGTTCTGAGGTACCAAGAGAAAAGAAAGCACGACTCCAGGAACGATCAAGGTCTCAGACACCCCTGAGCACAGCAGCTGCCTCGTCCCAGGATACTGCTTCTCCCAGTACGCCTCTGGACAGGAGCAAAGGAGCTGAGCCCACGCAGCAAGCCACGGGGCCGGAACAGAAGCAGGCTTCATCTAGATCAAGAAGTGAGCCACCAAGAGAGAGGTAATAATCACTAATGTTGTAAGCAAAAGTGAAAGCTTGCTGGACAGTAATGTATTTTCAAGTCTAATCTATTATGAGGCATATAGGCAGTAGAACTACTCTGGCCCTACATACGAAACATCAGGCCTAAGGTGCTTTGTTTGTTTCTAGAATGAGACATCTCCTAGGAGGCCCATGATGAAAATCTTTTCTTTCATATCATGCATGCATGACGCTAAAGTAAAGCCACTCGACTGAGTTACAAAATTCAATTCTTTTTTTTAAACTTTTTAAAAATTTTTATTTATTTTTGTATGTGTATGAATGTACTGTCTGCATGTAGGTTTGTGCACCAGTGTCGTGCAATGCTGCGGAGGTCAGAAGAGGGTCTTGGATTCCCCTGGAACTGGAGTTCTCCTGGAATTGGAGTTACAGACGGTTCTTAGCCGCCATGTGGGTGCTGGGGATTGAACCCGGGTTCTCTGCAAGAGCAGTCGGTGCTCTTAACCGCTAGGCTATCTCTCCAGCCCCAAAATTCAATTCTTGAACCAATGAAAGCTCTTAGAAACACTGTTCATTCACAGAATTAGTACTTCCATGACAAATATGCCCTGAAAGAATATGATGGGAAATTTGACTGATTGACAAGCTTGTTGGAATATGAGAGACACCACCCTTAAATGAACTTTTTAAAACTATACTCTGAAAAATAAAGATTACTTTATCAGGTGAAGGGTAGGATGATGCTAGAGGTATCTGCACTGATATGTGTCTTGAAGGAAATAGACCCATGTGAGTTCTTTCTAAAGGGTATCCATTGGCTAGAATGTAAATAGCAGAGGCTAACTAGTGAGGAAGCAGGGAAAGAAGTTAAATTACTTAGATTGTATCCTAGGCATAACGGAAATCCACTGATAATTTAAGCAGGCAATAATATGATCTGAAAAGGCACTTCAGTTATCTCAATTATTTATTCATTCATCTATTCATTCAAAACTGTATTTATGGCCAGAGATTATGATATCCAATAGGAAATAGATGTATCAGGGAAGATGTAATTTCTGTGTTCAGGGGCTCATGTTGTGGGGACCCTGACAGGGGTGACGTGGACTGGGGTGATTGCTTGTCTGTGTAAATCTTATTTATCTCACTGGGTAGGGTGTTTGCTCTACGGAAGGGTTATCGTCCTATTCTCAAATAAAATGTGTACAAGACCACGGACTTCAAAGTGAAATAATTCTGGGTTATGGTGCTGACTCTGGTGTGGTAGGCATTCCCCTAGCAGGAGTTGCCAAGTCCTAAAGGAGAACTCGAGTTCCCAGGTTAGTGTGTGGTAGGCATCACTGAGCTACTTCAGATAGTACTCATCAATCATTTACTATAAGCAAATTCGGTGCCTGGAACCAGAAAGTGCAGATGATTAGGACATGGTCACTTTCCTCCTGCTTTGGGGGCAGATTAAACAATATCCCAGGGAAGACAGACAGCTAGGTAATTATCAATGATGCTGATTTGGTCAAAGCTAGGAAATACAAAGAGTAATTTGAGTACTCAGGGAACTAAAAAAAAGTGGCTTCAGAAATAAGCTTTGCAAGATTTCCAGAAGTTTCAGGGGTGATAAGCCAAAGTAGAAAAAGAGAGAATGAGTTTATGGAATCTCTTCAGAGAGAAGATAGAAAGAGCAGCAGAGGGACATTAGTGACAACAGAATCTTAATCAGTTGATGGCAAACTGCTGTGGGAAAGAAAACAAAAAATTCAAAAGTGCACACTGGTCAGATGATGACCGATAAAGACTATGAAGGTGTTGAGGGTGCAGAGTTGCTAAAGAGAAAAGGATATGTTTCTGGCATATGGTGCAAACTAGGTACAATTTCAAGAATGAATACTGAACTGGGGCATTTTGATAATTTAGATAAAATGTTAATTTTTGATAGGAGCAAACAAATTAACTGATGATATAAATAGATGGTGAAGAATTAGGGTATAGGAACCAGGGAAGAGAGGTAGATAACAGTTTGGAGTTGGGCAACCTTAGAGAAATGAGAACGAAAGGATCAATGTTTTCAATTACTTTCTAAATGTATTTTATTATTTTTATCTTATGTGTATGAATGCATTGCCTGAATTTATGTCAATATATTCATATAGTACAATGCCCTAGGAGGTAAAGACGGTATCAGATCCCCTTGAATTGGAGTTTCGGAAGGCTGCTAGCTGCCAAGTGGGTGCTGGAAATTGAACTCAGGTCTTCTGAAAGAGCACTCAATGTTCTTAACTGCTAAGCTATCTCACCAGCCCTTGTTTTCAAGTACTAATGATATCTTGATCATATTTTATATAGTGATCAGGAGGTAGCGGGAACTAAACAAAGGTAGTGATGAGAAAAGTATTATTAGTGGAAGAAAGAGAATGAAGTGATCCTCTCATCTGCATAATATTGGCCTTCTGTAAAGCTTCTTTACTGATGGTATTTCCTGTGCAAGGTAAGAGTTATCAGCATCTCAAGAAAAGTAAACTGATTCAATAGAAACTTCTATTAAGTACAAGTAAGCCTCAAAGAACAACAACATGTTTGTATATACTATAACCATCACATCGTTGGGAACTGTATTTAATAGTGATTAATACAGGATGATATTAGACCCCCTCCTATCATAGAATTGCAACCCCATACTTTCTTATCCATCTTCAGGCTGATGTCCCCAGTGTACCTGTGTGATGGGTTCTCTCTCTGGAGAACCCACCATGCTTCTTATCACTGCCACTTGAACTTGTATGCTTTCTATCCCTAACAGCTTCTTCTCACACTCACAGAGCAGCTTATTTTACCAACTATACTTTGCTAATACACAATAAATAACTGCTCACGTTTCACAAAGCACATTGTTTACCCCGGAGGATTCCCCATGGTCCTAAGAAGTCAAAGCCAGCATGGGGTTGCCTACATTTAAACTGCACAGGAGAGTTAAGTCCAGAAGGCTTAGCTAAGGCGCATATTCTTTCCAACTTCTTCCACAACTAAAGGAACTCCCACGTGAGATGCTTTTCAATGCACAGAGAAATACTGAAAAGGACAAGGGAATTATACATTTACAAGACTCAAAGATTTCCAAACCCTATCCTTTGCTTTTATCTTTGCATGTGTCAAACAGAGAGAAAAGTAAAGCTCCAAACTAGTTTCTTCTGTTGGATCCTATTTTGAAATATGAAGGAGGAATGAATAGCACTTTCTTTTTTTAATTTTTATTGATTTTTATGTGCATGAATGTACTGTCTGCATGTAGGTTTGTGCACCAGTGTCCTGCAATGCTACGGAGGTCAGAAGAGGGTGTCGGATTCCCCTGGAACTGGAGTTAAAGATGGTTCTCAGCTGCCATGTGGGTGCTGGGGATCAAACCTGTGTCCTCTTCAAGAGCAGTCGGTGTTCTTAACCGCTAGGCCACCTCTCCAGCCCCAGGAATAGCACTTTAATCAGACACTTCAGCGTTTCTGAGCTGAGGATATTGCTCAGTGGTGTAGAGTATTTGCCTAGCTGCAGAAAGGCCTAAGTTTGGTTCCTGTACTACATGAAAGAATGGATGAATAAATAATAGATAAAACCAGTAGTTGTATTAGTGTTACCTGAGATATAAACTATAGTTCAGTTGAAATGTTTGGGTCTCCACAATCAAGTCAAAATTAATTTTCTCCATTATCAAAGTGCTATGAGATTCAATTTTTGGGAATGAAAATATTTGTGCTTACAAAAATTTCAGTGATAATAACTAAATATACAGTCTCCATATATAGACACACAAAGTGCATATTTGATTGTGTTGGATTTTTTGAGACAAGGTCTTCCTGTAGCCCCAGCTGGAGCTCACTATGGAGATCAGGCTGGCCTTCATCTCACCAAGATTTGCTTGCTGCCGAAAGTCTGAAACACATTTTTATCTCTAAATCACAAGTACAGAGAAACATAAAAATGTCTTTTAACCATGTTAATGACTTTGATTTAAATGCAAAATTTTAAAGTTAAGGAAAAGTTTCTGAACTTTTCCTAATGCAAAGGGATTAAAAGGCAAATCTGTTACACAGTTAAATAAGGTTCTTCACCTCAATTTTTAATTACGCATAGAATTATAACTATATGAAATGATTGTGGACTGGCATGGTAGGACACATATGTCTCCAAGTGGTGTTTCCATTTTATCAACTGCTCTCTTTGATGCTCCTTCGCTCATCACAGGAAGAAGGGTCCTGGGCTTTCGGAGCAGAATGGCAAGGGAGGCCTGAAGAGCGAACGCAAACGCGTGCCCAAGTCCTCAGTGCAGCCTGCGGAGGGGGCCTCCGAGGAGCGGGAGCGGAAGGAAAGGCGGGAAAGCCGCAGGCTGGAGAAGGGGCGCTCCCAGGACTACCCCGACCGGCCCGAGAAAAGAGAGGATGGCAAGGCAGCCGAAGACGAGAAGCAGAGGAAAGAGGAGGAGTACCAGACCCGGTACCGCAGCGACCCCAACCTGGCGCGCTACCCCGTGAAGCCGCCGCCCGAGGAGCAGCAGATGCGCATGCACGCCCGAGTGTCCCGCGCCAGGCACGAGCGGCGCCACAGCGACGTGGCGCTGCCGCACACCGAGGCTGCCGCGGCGCCGGCAGAGCCCAAGGCGGGCAAGCGCGTTCCGGCCGCCAGGGCCTCTCCGCCCGAGTCCCCGCGTACGCACGCGGCCGACAGGACGGACGCCCGGCCCGGAGCCAGGCCTCCCGCCGAGCACAGCCCGCCCGCGCCGCGGCATGGGCCGGGCCCCACGGAGCCGCCGGAGCCGCGCGCCCCGGAGCCGCTCAGGAAGCAGAGCCGCCTGGACCCCGGCTCGGCCGTGCTCATGCGCAAGGCCAAGCGCGAGAAGGCGGAGAGCATGCTGCGGAACGACTCGCTGAGCTCCGACCAGTCCGAGTCGGTGCGGCCGTCCCCGCCCAAGCCGCACCGGCCCAAGCGGGGTGGCAAGCGGAGGCAGATGTCGGTGAGCAGCTCGGAGGAGGAGGGCGTGTCCACGCCGGAGTACACCAGCTGCGAGGACGTGGAGCTGGAGAGCGAGAGCGTGAGCGAGAAAGGTGAGGGCCGGGCCGCGGACCTGGGTGGGGCTTGGAGACGGGACGTGCCGGGACGTGCCGGGCCGCCAGGCGCGGAGATGCTGGGCGCGCAGGTCCGAGAGTGCAGGAGCAGATGCGTGGCACCCACGCCGAAACGCGTGTGTGAGCTGCGCCGGGAGGCGCGTGAGGTCCAGGGTTAGGCGCAAGCCCACTGCCTTTAGAAGTGTCTGCGGGCTGGGCTTAGAGGCTCGCGTGTGCCAGGGTTAGAAGAGTCCCTGTGCCAAGGTCAGAGACTCAGGTGAGAGGTGCTTGTGTTCCAGGGTTAGAGAGGAGACTTGGAATAGCCTCAGATAGTGTTGCAGACTGCCCAAGATTTTACTGTTTTGTGCTATTTTAAAACCCAATTACACGCGCCAGTTGTAAGAGGTTCTTTATGAGTTTGGTTTTTGCCATTCATGAAATAAGACTTGTAGTATTAGGTTTTGAAGTTATTTTGGCATTGATATGTTTATAGAGGAAATAAATCATTTTCTAGAAAACAGAAGTGTGCTCTATAAACGAGTGTGTACCCGCTTCCATAAAACCTTCAGTTGTGCATAGTCTGCTTCCAAAGGTGGTGTTTTTTCAAATTCCAGATTTGATTGGAGGAGTCTTCTATAGTTTGTGACTAGATTGCAGTTAACCATTGAAGGTCCTACATACTGTCTATACTTTGAGGTATGAAGTTCATTCCAAAGATACGGGCTGAATTTTCGGATTACATGTACACTGTGCAATCAGTCTTATAACCATGCTTGTCTATTTAAGCTTAATTATTTAAAATTAAATAAACGTAATAGTTCAATTCCTTAATCTCACCTGCTGCATTTCAAATGCTCTTTTTTTAAAATCCATTAAATATGCTTGTCTAGGAAACATTTCAATTTAATATTCAAGTTGCTTGCTTCCTTTGACAACTATTCTCATTCTACTGCTGCCCACTCAGATAAAACTGACCAGAGTTTCAGCTTTGGGGGTGTGATGACCTTCCTTGTGGTAATGTTGAAGTCTTTTTGTGTTTATGAGTGAATTTGTATATGAGGGGAACTGTTCTTTCTTACTGCTTAATTTATAAATGCTGTTTTATATTATGTGCTAAATATAGCATACTTGAAAATCAGTTTCCTTTTTCATCTAGCTCTAATCTGCATGTACTTGGCTATTCTCCATTCCTGACACCTCTTCATGTCCAGACAGTGTCATGTTTTATAGAGGAATAATTAAGGAAGCTTATTCTATCACTAGTGTTACTGCAAATCAACTTGAAATAGTTTTCTTCAGAAGTTATACTTAAGACCAAATTGGCTCTTTCAGCTTATATTCAGATGAATTCTCTTTGTAAGTTGCATACTGTCTATAGGCTATTTCAGTCAGTCAATGAATAGACTATATTAATTGCTTTTAGTTTTTCCCTGAAGAAGTAAAATAGGTGTTTTAAATATGTAAATACGTGTGTTTAGTGTGCTAATAAATATTAATGGAGGACAAGTAAGTTATATTTTCTTTAAAGAAAATAATTTACATCAACTCTTACTCCAGTTATGTTACACAGCAGGGTGGGTCTGGAATCAGATGATTGCATTACCAAAATTATTTATAATAATAATACTTCATCAAAGAAAACCTGCCTACAGGCATGGGTAATCAGATGGATGGGTGGATGGGTGGATGGGTGGTGTGATATGAATAACTCATTACCCCTGCATGCTGTTGGCCTCTTGGGACAGACGTACCCTCCAAACTAGAGTGAAACCTCTTCATTTGGGAACACAGACATCACAAATACAGGAATCTCAATTTATACTTGGTTCCATTTTTGAATAAATTTTTGAATGTCCCCCAATCTACTTGTTATAGTATTTAAGTCTACTTGTTATTTTAATGAATCCAAAGTTAATGCTTATGAAAAAAAGTATGAACTACAGTATAAGAAACCTACCTTTCAATAGTGCAGTGTAGACATTTTCCTACTTGAAAGTTATTTTACAATGGTGTCAACCCCATAAACATCTGTGTCAGGTTTTTGTTCAGTGACAAATACTTAAGAGAAGCCATTAAGTAAGAGAAAAGGTTTATTCAGAACCTCAGTTTCAGAGAGTATAGTCCATTGTTAGCTAATTCAGTTCTTTCTGAGTCTGCAGTGGGTAGAACATTATGTCCAAGGGAGCATGTAGCAGAGGCTGCTCACTTCTAGATGACCAGGTACCTCCTTCCTCTATCTAGACCACACCTCTTGTAATCATTTCTACCACTTCCACTCTGAACAGTGTTGCATTTGGACTCTGAACACATGATCCCAGCTGGACATGGTGCTTATAATACCAGCACTGCTCAGGAAACTGAGGCAGGAAAAACGCCACAAATTAAGAGGCCAATAGTGAGTTCCTGGCTCAAGAAACAAACATAAACAAGCCTAAAGCACATGAATTTTTGTAGAGGGCAGGGGTGGGAATCTCATGTCCAAACCATAAAAATATCTAAGGTATGCAGGGCTTGGGACTATGATATAATCTCCTAGGTCTAAAGTACACAGCGATGGTGAAAGACACTGCTTTATAGGACCCAGTGGGACGAGGAGGGAAAGGATGATCTGAGAAGATATTTTCTAGAAAACAATGGGTGTCATGTGAATTTTGGGATGATCACCACCATAATATATAATCTGAAAGAGCATCAGGGAGACAAATCTAAACTTGACCATATCCCAGGCATTTTCTTGTTCATTTATGAGTTTCACATGTAATTAAATATTCAACATACTACTCAGTATATAGTACTACTTAACATATGTGCCATATTATTTCATTTATATATTACTAATATAAACTGTTGGCTCTATAATTATTGGCTAGTATATATTTAACATATTCTGTTGATATACTGAAGTTAAAAATAGCAAGTATATTCCCTTCCTTGACAGAACTTGCATTGTGTTGGTAGGAATTATGGATAATTATTGCTAGCCATGGTGGTACATGAATGTGGTCATAGTACTCAGGAGGTTGAGATTGTGAATCTGAGGTGAGTCTGGGTGTCTAGCAAGTACACGGCCAGCCTGTGCTTCTGAGCTATATAGTAAGGCTGAAAAAAGAGTTGCAGGGGCTGGAGAGATGGCTTAGCAGTTAAGAGCGCTGACTGCTCTTGCAGAGGACCCAGGTTCGATCCCCAGCACCCACATGGCGGCTGAGAACCATCTTTGACTCCAGTCCCAGGGAAATCCAGCGCCCTCTTTTGACCTCCACGGCATTGCATGACACAGGTGCACAGACCTACATGCAGACAGTACCTTCATACACATAAAAAAATAAAAATTAAAAAAAGAAAGGGTTGCAGATTTAGATCACTCCTAGTATCTGTAGACCATAGGTGGATCCCTAACATTGGAAAAATGGGAAGTGAACAGTCATTTTTTTTTTTTTTGAGACGGTGTCTCCCTGTAGGCCCAACTGACCTGCAACTCACTATGTAAACCAGGATGGACTCACTGTCACAGAGATCCACCTCCCTTCTGAACTATGGACCACCATACCTGGCCATAAATTTTAATTAAATAAATGCTTCAAAAGCATTAGGGACATTTCTTTGAAAGGGATATTTCTTTCTAATATATTGATATAATCTTGATATAAGTTCAAATATTTAAGAAGGAATGATTGCCTGATAAAATACCATGTGAAAGATCATACAACCTTGATATTCAATATAATTTTAATGTGTTGTTTAGTTACATCTACACATACACACACACACACACACACACACACACACCCTCACATGTGCACATGGGGTGGAAGCAAAGAAATGGGTTAATGAGGGCCTTTTATAAACTTGAGATTAACTAGTATGTTTTAAAAGTAATTGTGTTGTTGTTGCCAAATAGAATAAATTGGACATCTCTTATCATAACTTAAGAATATTAGCCAGTATACTTTTCTCTACATGGGAGAAACAAAAATAGTTAATTGAATGTTGCTTGTCAGGAAGCTGTTAAATTTAAAGGAAATGTGTATACTATCCATTGCCATCTAGAGATCACTTGTGTGTCTACAAAGAGGTGTGAAATAATCTTTGGGGTAAGAAAAAGAGTACAGAGGTGTCACCACTGGAGGGCAGAAGGAAACCATTCTTGCTTGGGGATCAAGAAGGAACTTTCCTGCTTTATTAAACAACTTATTCTAACAAGGAATTTAAAGAGTTGAAAGAAAGGTCTTGAATCATAACAGAATTTCCTTCTTGATTTCCTGCTCAATTTGAGTCAATTAAAAAACACAACATAAATTCATGCATCTGTGGGGTGTGTGTGTGTGTGTGTGTGTGTGTGTGTGTGTGTGTGTTGGAGAGTAAATCTAGGGCCTTTACATATCTTAAGCATGTATATTCTACCACTAAGCTACACTCATAACCCCTGCCTTTGTGTTTTAACATACTTCATGATGGCTCTAGAGGTCAGCTTGTAACAGTGGCTGTTTGGTTTGTAACCATAACTTCTTGGCAGTGTTTTCACAGTCCTTTGAGAATCAGGTGGGATCTAGATTAGATAATGATAAGTAAGAAATGAGTACTGCAATGACATCAAGCAGTGAATATTTGAAAATATGCCTGAAGACTCCGCTTACTTATGGTATAGATTGCTCTCCTAAAGACAGGACAGTATATCAGAGGATTTTGGGTAGGTTTGGGGGGACACAAGTCGTGGACTCTTCTGTTTGGTACTTTGACAATGTAATCTTCGAGATATCAGAAGCATGAGAAAACCCTTGCAAGACTTTAGTGGTCAGTTTTGTAAATGGAGCTTACCATTCTTTATATAGCTCATCCTTCGACTAAACGTAGTAAGTGTATCCCTTCTGTGTCTCACTCATATAGTTGTTGGCTGACTTCTCTTTCTTGTAATCAGAGAATACATTTTATATGATTTTGATAGATCTAGTGTTTTGTTTTTCCCTCTATAACCTTAAATGTTGGTAATTCACAATGTGGCCATAATTCTTTTTTTTCCACTTCTTAATTTGTTTAATAAAAATAACCTTAAAGAAACTACTACATGTATAGCACTAGAAGGCTAGATTCTAGACATACAGTGATTATGTTAAAACTCATGTATGTACATATATATTTAGGAAAAATGCATTTGAAGGACTGAATTTGTGGTTGCACAGCAAGATGGTAAGGGGGAGGAAAGTGAAGAGTATGGTTCCTGCTTTCTTGACATTTTCACTTGTATGGAAATACTGCTCTGAAATTTTACCGAGAAACAGGATGCTATGATTGAAATTGGGCTCTGTGATTTGAATTTGGTCACATTTTAAAATATTATAACTTTAAAACAGTTATAACTTTTACAAAGATATTTCTGCTTAAATGGCTGACAAATCTAGGCATTTATTTTTCATATCCCATAAGATCTCAGTGAAATAGAAAAATGAAGAGAAAAAGAAGTGACCAGTGAGCAGATGATATTGCATATCTCAGATGGGATGAGAGCTTGCCTTTGCTTTATCTAGGTAGAAATCAGGGAGAGGCAAGAAGACCTTGAAGTCCTGGCCTCTGGCAGTGCAGTTCCCTGCAGTGTTTGGCAGCAGTGAGAGAAGGAGCAGCAACATCGGTAAGGGGCACCTTCTAGTGCCCCAGGCTCAGTGCAGGCCTCTGGTGATGGCACGCTTGCCCCTCTAGGTGTTTCAACTCTTCTGTGGGCCTGTGACACTGGAATTCCTTGGCCCTTGGCAGTGACCAGTGTTGTACCTCTCAGTCTGGGTTCTGAGACCTTGGACCAGAAGCCTAGTTAGCTCTCTGGAGTTCTACCCGTGACTTTCAGCTCCTGTTCCCTGGTCCTTCAGCATCTTAGCTTTCTTCGGTCTCAGCTCTCTGCCTACTCGTGACCTTCAGCTCCTGTTCCCTGGTCCTTCAGCATCTTAGCTTTCTTCGGTCTCAGCTCTCTGCCTACTCGTGACCTTCAGCTCCTGTTCCCTGGTCCTTCAGCATCTTAGCTTTCTTCGGTCTCAGCTCTCTGCCTACTCGTGACCTTCAGCTCCTGTTTCTTGGCTCCTTCATCATTTTAGCTTTCTTTGGTCTCGGCTCTGCCCTTTCCTCCATTGCTTTTTCTGTTCCTGTCTTGGTCAGTCTTCGCTTATTTAGCTACTTCTCTAGCTGTCAGCTAGCCAGCTGCCTTCTACAACTTAAATGCTGCCTGAAATACTGAGACTGCTCAGCCCTGCAGAAAGGCCTTGGGTGCACAATGTGTACTGGCACCATTAGGGCTTCTTGTGTCCACAGCCACCTGGACCACTACTGCTAGCACCACTGCCTCTTTGTCCATTCTGATGCTGGTTTCTCTTTGACCAGCTCAGCATATGCTACTGAAAGTAGGCAAGGAAAGGTGACTAGAAAGAAGCCTTTTTACTGAGGCTAATGCAACACCAAGGGAGACAGCTCAAGAGCTTCTCTCCCAGCTGACCTGAGGAGTGTGTTTAAACACTAGCTTAAAGGATGTTTAGCCTGATCAATCATTTCATTTATGGACCAATCACAGCCTTGCCTCTCAACACCAATCACAATCAGTTGAGATTTGTATTTTCCACCACTTGCAGCCATACCTCAGCACGAGTCATAGTATTTCCTCTGTCAGACCTGGATGGGAAGTGCGGCCTTCATCTGGCCAACATGGAAATGGATGCAGAGTTTATTAGTGCTTGTGAGAGCAAAATGTCTGGTACCAAATGTTTCAAGCAGCCTTGACTGAGGCTCAGCCTTCAGGAGCCAAGGCAATCATGTGCAGGCTTTGTGTCCTATCCTCAAGTAGCCAGGGAGGGCTGAAGATGACTGGTGCTGGCATAAGTGCAGTGAGTGTTAAACTGATGTCCTTTTATAGGCAGGGCAGTGTAGCAAGGGAAGCCTAGCTTGCAAAACTAGGAAGTCAAATTTCTGCACCTTTCAGTATCTTTGCTTGTTTATAGGAAAATTTACAATACAAGTGCTTCAAGTGTACATTGAAAGAACTTGCTGTTCATACCAATAGTGATTTAATAATATTTTGTTCCAGCCAAGAACTTCTGGGAAAGGTATGCTTCCCATATGTTCAGTATGTTCTTCAGTATATTCTCAGAAGATGGAAAGGAGAACGCTTGGTTTTAGACAGAAGAGCTTATCTCAGAAGACTGTGGTTGGGAAGAAAGCCATCTACCTGCACACATCATTCAGAAAAGTCAGGCTCAGAAGCATTACCTTTATTAAAGCTGGAAGTGATAAGAGAAGTTATAGATTGGCAGAGTAATTTAATGTTTGTCAACAGACTAACATTAAACATAAAACACTCTCTTTGTTACATCATCCTCCCTCATCTTTACTAATTTACACACAGTGAATTTGCAGCATTGAGTTCTCAGGTACAAATCAAGCAGAAATTCAATGAAAGTTTGGAGTTACTACTTACTTTAATTGGGATCTCTTGCAAATGATACCTAACATTGTACTCCATATTTTACTTAAAACGAATGCTACTAACTCATAACTCACATAACCTGTTTATTAATAAATGTCAGAGAGAGAAACTATCTCCTAGAGCAGCATAGTTAAAGTGATCTAGACACAAGCTCTCACTAGGAAAACAGAGAAGTCCATCCAGTGCCCAATAGTAAGTTAAAATGACCAGAGCTCAATGACAGGTGAACAGCAGCACAATGAGTTACATCAAGACAATCCAAATCATCAAGTTAGGGGCTGAAATACATAAGAACGGAAGTGTTGGAAACAAAAATGAAATGATCATCTCTCATCTCTTGTCAAGTTTAATACTCCCGAAACACCTACTCTTCATCTACAACACAGTTAACCCACCTAGCACACAGTTATTCTCTATAAGATTTCCTTTCAATTGATTTTTTTTAATTTTATAAGTGTTTTGTCTATATGTATGTAAGTGCACCAAGGTGTGAAGTGCCCACAGAGGCCAGTAGAGGGCAGCAGATCCCCTGGAACTGAAGCTGAGGCTGGCTGTTAGCCATCATGTGAGTGCTGGGAAGAACTAAACCTGAGTTCTCTGCAAGAACAGTCAGTGATCTTAGTTGCTTATTCTTCGGTCCAACCACGTTCTCTCAGATCTATTTGACATGTTAAAATAATTACCATGCTCAAAATAGAGAAAGATTTTGATACCCAAACCCTTAATATTGATGTGCTTAGACAGAATCAGTCACACAACATACACGATAAACAAATGGATTCTGGATTATAAGCTTGGATGCTGGTTGCCACGTAATTATTTAGCTGCAAAATAAAATAACATAATCTGAAACATTAAAATCAACCCTGATATAAAGTTTATGCAGTACCTTGAATTCCGAAACAGCTATGAGGCAGTACATATAACCTTGGGAATACTCAGAGGTTAAGTGCAAATTTCATAGTTACAAGAACAACTTCAAAATGTTAAAGATGTTAAGGTAAAGGAGTAAAAGTTTATAAGCTTTTGGAGATTGAAGAACAAAGTGGACAAGCTCCTGGGATCCTGTTCATCTGAAACTACAGCATTGGTGTCAGCATGCATGATACCCATGCGAGCTCAACCAGACAGAAACCCAGCATGGACTGCAGAAACGGGTAGCAGAACCCAATCTTAGCTGAAGAAATGTTGGCAGCTGATTACAGTTGTGCAAAGAAGAACTGGAATTCTTTAAGAGAAGGACTCTAGATAGGCTGACTAGAGCTTAGAAGGTGAACTGGCACTGAGGAGTGGCTGGGGATGGCACAATAGACCCTGAGGCAAATAACAGAATGGTTGAACTCCAGGGTGGGAGGGCTGTGGGAGGGGCCAGTGGTGAAGGGGGATAAAGGTGATTAAGACTGAGTGAGGAGTTATGTATGAAACACACAAAAATTCAATAAAGATATTAAGACCTAAAAAGAAAATTATCCTTATAATTATGGAAATTCTTGAGTTTTAAGCAAGGAGACTATGTAAATGTTAAATACTTCTTTGGGGCTAGAGAGATGGCTCAGTGGTTAAGAGCACTGGCTGCTCTTGTAGAGGATCCAGGTTCAAGTCCCATCATTCATATGGTAACTGCCAGCCCTTTACTCCAGCTCCCAGGGAATCTGATGCACTCTTCTGATCTACAAGGGCATTGTGCAAAATGGACGCACTTATACACATGTAGACAATACAGTCATACACATAAACAAGTTTCATAATATATTAGGTATTTGGATTGTTGAATTGAGTGAGTTATTTGATTTTTGTGTATCATATGCTATGGTTTCTGCTTTTCAAGTCTTGGTTTTATCGCCCCCTTTTTACATATCTTTCTCTGGGTTAATTTAACATCTTGATGAGCCCATTTCCTTTTCTGTAGCTATACTTTCTGTCCCTCACTGCTCTATCACTTTGGCTGTGTTAGGTTCATTGAGCATGTCCTACCTTCCTATGTCACTGCAACAATTTTCCATTCCTGCTACTGTCATGACTATCACTTTTGCCTAAAATTCTATCATGTGTTTTACCATATTTTTGTTTAACTTATTTATCTTAAAATGTCGATTATAATAAGGTAAGTAAGATAATAATATGAATTATGATTTTAAAAGTCATGTATAAACCTTCCTAATATCTCATTTTAAATGTATCACGATATCTCTTTCTTCCAATACACTCAATTTGCTTATTTCATGGTGCTCTGTTTATTAAAGAGATTCCATTCTGAGTTGTGTGTCATAGTCTAGTTTTACAGGCTCATATCATTATGACCTCTGTTCAGGACTGAGGAGACACTACTTTTTTGCAAACCGTCTTCTATTCATTGTCCATCTACTGGTGTTGTTCATAAGTGACTAGAAAGTTAGCTGATTAACATCTTCTTTTGTGCACTGGAAGATACAATGATTATTTTATCTAACCTAGGATTTCAGCAATGTAGGTGATAAATTATCACAGTTAAATTATATGTAAGTAGAGGCAAATAAAATTGTTAATATTTGGATATAGGGGTAAGGAAAGTATATTTTTCAAAAATGCATTGTGTGTGTATGTGTTTTGATGTGGATTAGCATGTGTGTATGGTTGCCAAAGTAAAATTCGGGTGTCTTTCTTAAACACTGTTTTTTTGAGACTAGACATCTCACTGAATTAGGAGCTCACCAATGGCTAGATTGGCTAGGCAGCAAGCCCAAGAAATCCTCCTGCCTTTACCTCCCCTCCCCCCACTGTGGGATATACTTGTAAAGCAATTTCTTCCTAGTGGAAATATTCCTTTTTGTAGGAGGACTCTTAAAACTTAGGAAGGAAACCAAATTAACAAGGTCAGTACATAAACAATTTTCAGGAAGTAACATATTGTAGAAATTAAGTGTGTTGTTCCTGTCATACCGGGCGTGGTGGTGCACGCCTTTAATCCTAGCACTTGGGAGGCAGAGGCAGGTGGATCTTTGTGAGTTCAAGGCCAGCCTGGTCTACAGAGTGGGTTCCAGGACAGCTGGGGCTACAGGGAGACCCTGTCTCAAAAAGACAAAAAAAAAATAATAAAATAAAATAAAATACAAATTTCAATTTTAGTCCCATCACTGTGAAGTTCTGTGAACTTTATTCACGTTCACTTTTGCTAATTTGATGCTATTATAAAAGGTCTATAGGGAGGATTATGGGAGATAATGAATACTAGCAGTACCATCTCTGATCAACAGCAACACTCAATAATTGTTGACTATTATTACCATTTTAATTATTAAGCATCATCACTAGACATGATTATAATCCTTACTATCTGAGGTTTCTTAACAAATTTAGAAGCTGATCTCACATTTGAAAACAGATTTTTATAGTTATTTTTAGTACAATTAATGTACCATAGTATATTGAAGAGTAAGGATCAGGTTCTAAATTTCTTTGTCTTCTCTCCCCATGCTTATAGTGTTTTTGGCTCCTCAGAGATTTTGATTTTAACATCATTGATGATTTCAGTAACAGAGTTTAATCCCTGCTGTATGACATTACTATTACTCAGAGTTTGTGTTACTCAATAAAGGTATTGAGCCAATCTGAGCTTGTAATGATAAGTTGGGGTAATGTCTCATTTGTATTAATAAGTGGCAATTGCATAATCTTAACTATCATCTTTAACTTTTTTAGTTTATGTACAGTTTTCTAACTTTAATAACTACAACAATGACCAGTATAGCAAACACCTATTGGTGCTCATGGGACATAATGGAATAAGGGTAGAGAAAATAAATTTAAAATCAATTTTGAAAGGCTGGAGAGGTGGCTTAGCTGTTAAGAGCACTGCTTGGTCTTGTAGAGAACCCAGGTTCTGCTCCCAGCACCCACACATGGCAGCTGGTAACTGCTCATAACTCCAGCTCCAGAGTATCTCATCCCCTCTTCTGGCCTCTCTGGGTATTGCATGGCATGGGTGCTCTTTCATGAATGCAAGCAAAACACTTATAAACATACAATAAAAATGAATAAAAATTTAACATCAGTTTGAATTGATTGAACAGGAATCTTGTCAAGCAGTTTGAACATTTTAAGTACTGTTACAAATGTACATGTTAAAGCTGTTGAAAAGTTTTCAAAGAACAAACTAGAGGATTTGGGGGGTACATAAAATTAATATAATAATAAATGTAAATTACTTTAAAAAGTAGCAACTAGGTCATATACAAAAATGTAAGTGATAAAATTGTATGTACACTTCTTACCAGCAATGAATTCTAGAGTAAAATTCATCAGTGCTTTCAAAGTTCTAAGTGAAATAACATTGAGTTCATAGTTCTGTATGTATCCAAACTATCACTTCACTCCAGATTCTCAGAAAACCTACTGCTCCATTTTTTGAGAAAACTGCTTAAGGATGTACATACTAAGATGACTAATAATAAATAGTCAAGAAACCAGAACAAGTAAGAAACAAGAAATAATAGCTCTAATCCTGGATGCTAATGGAAAGACATCCCTTAATGACATTGTGTGCAGAATGCATATCATTAAGGATAGAGGTCCTTTCCAGGCGACTCCAAAAAGGGTATCTTTATTAGGAAACATGTCATGGGTCCACTGATTAATGAGTTGCATCATATCGCTGATTTGGAAATACTGTGCCTTCCAACAGTAAAAAGAAAGGATCATTCAAAATTGAGAAAGAAACTTGTTTTTTTTTCAAATATTAGACAAAAATGCAACATGATTTAAAATAACTAATGTAGACCATTGTAATAGCAATGTTGCTTTGACAGGTACCCAAGCAGTGAGTTCATGTGTAGAAAAGGAAATTGAACCATTGAACATTATTTTTTTACTTGATTCTGGATTACTCCTATGCAATTGTGTAATAAAACATGCTTATTCACTAATCAAACCCTATTCTAGTTTGAACACATGTATGTTTACATAGTTGAGCAGAGGTATGGAGTCCTTTCAAAATAACTGTAACTTAAAAGCATTTGAGTCCAGAGAGCTGGTGGGATAGGTGAGCACATGAATTTTCTTTTTCTCATTGCTCAAGAGTGAAAAATCTAGTACAAATGTGAAGACGAGAAACAAAGAGCTTTAAGTATATTTAAATAAAAATTATGCACAGAAAAAGGTCTAAGTGTATAAGTTAGTGTTAGAAAGTGCACTGAGCATCCAGAAAGCCCTGAGTTTAGTCCCTTTCCCACCAATCACACCAAGAAAGAAGAGAATAAAAACCATTGGCTTTTGAAAGCAAATTGTAAGTAAAGTGAGGTAATATAGTCTGTAGGAAGCTTCCTTTGCCACGAGCAGGTACAGCGTGGTCCTGCTAAGGGAAGGGGAGCACAGTGCCCACTTTGCAAACACTGTGGGGAACTGACCCCTCTGTGCAGAGGTCAGTCGGTTACTTCAGTAACCTGACCTGAGAGGTACTTCCAACTCAGGTCCTTAGCCTTGAAAAACGGAATGTTTCCCCGTCTTGGCCATGCCTTTTCCACCTGCCTAAAGACTGCTGGCCCCTGGACAGGAAGTTCAGGCTGATGGCTGATGGCCTATTTTCAGCTTATGCCTACTCACAATTCACTTCACTACACCAGCTACCCAGGTTGGTGGTCTAAAGGACCACTGTCCAACCCACTCGTCACTCGAACAAAATTCAGGCCTGCTTCGGCCTGTATATGTGTGCAAAAAATAATAGTCGGGAATTCTGTAATGATGGTAATGTAGAATTCAATTTATTGCCTGCTACAGCTTGCTTTTATAGGCAAAATGATGTCAGTTCCCAGAGCCAATCACAGACCCCCAGTTCTGGGCCACCACATCCTCCTGCTCCACCCAGTTTCATGTACCTGGGCCATGTTGCTTGCTCCTTCTTGGGCCTGGGTGAGAGAAATCCCATGACTCCAACATGGAGCCTTGAGGTGTGCTAGCTGAGAACTGGCCCCCAGTTCAAACGGGATCTTCCCACAATAGTCTCCTTAGCTGGTTTTAGATATAGATCAAGTCTTTAAATTGGAAGCCAGCAGATAACAGGTCAGTCAAAACAGCATATACATGAACAAAATTTAGTGTGGTTTTCATTGAAAGAATGGACAATGTTTCTAATTAAGGTTGAGAAATAGAATTCTTTGTATGACCAGAGTAGACAAGGTAGAATGAACTACAGCAGCTGTTCATTATTACAAGGCCTTACTCATTTTTATCATATGCTTGAGTTAATATGACAGAAAATAGAAAACTTATTCAACTTTATTTATTTATTTATTTATTTATTTATTTATTTATTTATTTATTTTGGTCTTTTCGAGAGAGGGTCTCCCTGTAGCCCCAGCTGTCCTGGAGCTCACTCTGTAGACCAGGCTGGCCTTGAACTCACAAAGATCCGCCTGCCTCTGCCTCCCAAGTGCTAGGATTAAAGGCATGCGCCACCATGCCCGGCTCAACTTTATATTTATTAAGTTATAAGTAAACAATTTGGTGTCTTCTGGGCATTGTCTAATTGTCATCTTAGTAGTCAGTATCTTCAGATCCAGATCAACATATCTGAATTGAAATCTAGTAACATTACTTTTACTTTTTCTATTATTATTGGAGTTTCTTTCTAAACTTAGTTTTTCAATTTAATGTTTCTTCATACATTAAACTTTTATTAGTTCATGATATTTGACAGATACGGTTTTGAGAATACATCCATTAGAGCACAGTGCCCCTCCCCATAGTTCCTCAATAGCCCACATTATTCTGTGTGCATGTGTATTTGTGTGCATATGTGCACACACACTTTTCCATTTTGTTTACTTCTGTCAGCTTATTTATTTGCAACAAAAGATTTTTCTAGTTTCTTCTTTATTTATACATGTGTTTACCATAGGACAGCAACTGGCCAGTTGAAGAGTTGACATTGATTAGCAGCCAAGAATTTTACCAAGATTTTCTTTGTATTGCAAAGAACAAGGTGTGATTAGACAGAAAAGGGGAGAGAAGATAATGATTGCTGGTATTGATAAGGGAAAGATAAATATGATTCTCCCTCTCATTGTATAAAAGTGATGCCTGATATCAGGTTGTATACTCTGGTGGGGGCGGGGAAAAGGGAAATATTACAGAGGAGATTGAAGAGAGATGTGACCGAGAGGGGAAAAGGCAGAGATAAAGATATAGTGGGCGTGCAGTGGGCATTGGCTGCTTTAGTCATCTGTGCAATTTTAAGTTTTAGGAAGAGATTGAAAGAACACAACCCCCTCTGATCCCAGTGTGTCCTAACATGCTGATTTCTAATTCCTAATTTCTAATATATGTTCAGAAAAATGTGGAAATCATAAAGAAAGCTTAATTTTCCATTTTCATTTCTTGCCTGATAGATAAATGGCCAAAAAAGGAAAAAAAAAACCCTCACTGATTCTTAAATGGGGGGTTTAATGGGTGAAAAGAAATTCTATAAAAAGGAAGAAATTAAATCTGTACATCTAACATAATTGTATCCCATAATATTCCTTTCCAAATTAGTACACAGCTAGAAATATTAGTCATTTAGTAGCATCTGATAAAACTCTCTATTCTTGGATCAGAAAAACTAAATTAACATCTGGGCTGTGTCTTTAAAAATAACCATATAAGGGTCATGTGTAATATAGGATTACTATTTTAATATAGAACACTTTCAAAGATGAGTAACTACTGGTTATTTTAAAGGAAAACATGTGCTTTAATTTCCATTCAGAAAAAGATTGGATATTGAAGAGTCATTGCCACCTATTTTATCTTAGTAAGTTTTTCCCCAGAATCCTTGTAAAATGCAGACTCATACTGCAGTGTTTTTGACCCATTTTATCTAGTGAATAAAAAGGTTGTCCTTACTTTTGGTTCAATTTAACAGACTCTCAGGCCTGGGAGAGACTTCAGAAGTGAAGAGATCCACTGCTTCCTCACCCTACTGAACATGAGTGTTAACATCTCCCAATTTTTTGCCCTTGAGGTCCTTACTTTGTCTGGAAAAGCTTGGCACTCATCATCTCTAGCAACAGCCAAATGTTCTGAGAAATGTTTACTGTCAGCCTTGCTCATCCTGCTTGTACCTGGACCCAGTCATAGCTGCCTTGCTTTTAGTAAATTCCTGAGACAACTTTGTGGAATTAGTTCTCTCCTTCCACATTTATGTGGATTTCAGGTATTGAACTCAAGTCAATAAGCTAGTGCAAGTGCTTTTTCCCATTGAGCCATCTTGCCAGCCCCAAGTCCCCATATTCTAAACATTCAACATTATTCAGAAGTTTAAGGTCTCCTCTGAGACTAAAGGCAAGTGGATGTGAGGATCTGTAAAATCTAAAACAAATTGCATGCTTCCAATACGGTGGCACAGAGTGTACATTTCCATTCAAAGAGGGAGGAACCATTTTCTGTGGGCATCAGTGTTATGGTTTGGAAGTGAAGTGTTTCCCCAGAGGCTCATGTATCTGAAACTGTTTCTTTTTTTTTTTTTTTTTAATATTTTCGAGACAGGGTCTCCCTGTAGTCCCAGCTGTCCTGGAACTCACTCTGTAGACCCTCTGCTTCCCAAGTGCTAGGATTAAAGGCGTGTGCCGCCATGCCTGGCTTGAACCTGTTTCTTAAGAGTGCGGAACCTTGGGACTGTGGCCTAGTGAGCACAAGTAGATTACTGAGGGAGCCCTTGAAGATAATCGTCACTTCTGGTTCTAGCCCAGGTTCTCTTTGCTTTGTTTTTTTGGACCATGTAAGGTGTTGCAAGATCCTCCTGCCACAGACTGACCTGCTACCAATGCTGTTTTTCCTTTCTGGTAGACATTATCCTCTGAAACACAAGCCACAATGAACTATGATTAACCTTTCCACCCTTAAGTTGCTTCTTTCAGGCCTGTTATCATGTGGCTGTAGAAGTAGTTAATGCCATGAGATTGATCATCACTATGACTAAGCTGACATGGACATCAGGCAGGAATTCTTCATTGTGGGATCATGGTTGGCTGGATCTAATAGTCTGGCCCGAGCAAAGAACTTTGTGGTGGTGGGAGCAGAAGATGTCTCATGAAACATAGGGAGAGAGGAAGGGAGTGATGCGGGGAGGGACAGTGTTTTCTCATGTTTTTCTCTCTGTATCGTACTAAACCAGTGGTGTGTTTTTCTAAACTTGGTGCATCTGAATCCAAACAAGTTCACAACAAGGGTACCATCACTGCAGTGTTATAGTAGGTGTGTCCCGTTAATAAATTCCATAGTTATTTGAAGATTCATTTGCCTAGACAAGGATCTCAAAATACTCAAAGTATGTTTGGAGAATAAAATGAAGAGTATAAATAGTCAGCTGTATTTTAGAACTCCCATCCATTACTTGTAATTCATTTTCTAACAGACTAAATTAGACGTGAATTCTGCCCTCAATAGTCCAGTGTGGCTTAGAATTCCACAGTAAAGGAACGATTGAGGGCAGAAGAGTGACCTTGAAAATAATTGGAGCAGGGGGCCAGAGAGATGGCTCAGAAATTAAGAGTGCACAGTACTCTTGCAGAGGACTCAAGTTTGGTTCACCCCCATGGTGGGGCTTATAAACCACCTGCAACTCATGCTCTAGAGGACCCAGTGTCCTCTTGGGCACCTCTGTGCATATACCAGCATACACACACACACACACACACACACACACACACACACACACCATCGCACACCCACAAATATGCATAATTAAAAAAAATAAATCTTAGGGCTGGAGACATGACTTAGTGGTTAAGAGCACTGTCTATTCTTACGAGGAACCCAGGTTCAGTTCCTAGCACCCACATGGCAGCTAACACTCCAGTTCCACAGGATCTTCTGCTCTCTTCTGTCCTTTGTGGGTTCTGCATGACATGGGTACCTTAAATGCACGCAGGCAATAATAAATGAAAACCAATAAAGCTAGATCTTAAAAAAAAAATATTGGGAACAGCAACAGATCATCCCTACACTGAGGCAATGAATTGGAAAAGTTAGAGAAACATTCTGGGCAATGACTCTTATTGATCTCACACTATTGTTCTGGTCAGTTTGTTGGTAAAACTCCTGCATGCTGGGTCACCATTTCATACAGAATGAAATATGAAGCTGTCAGTCTGCTATGTCAATGCTGTAACTGCAGCCTGCCTTCCTCAAGACTCACCTTCCCTGGCCATCTGCTCTTTCTGTTTAGTATTCCTGCCCTGCCTTTCACATTTGCCACAGACCTTTCAATTTCTTGACAGTGTTCTGCCCCTAAAGTGCCCTCTATCTCTAGACAGGACCTAAATTACACTTCCTCATCCATAGTCCTCTTGAAGTTACTTGTTTTATTTTAGTATCATTTTTATTTTTTGTGCAAGGTTGTATTTTACCAAGGGAACAGGATTATAAGCTTGACTGGATATAATTGTTTCTACATTTATACACAGTTTATATATTTACCAGTTTGTTAGTTTACAGTTACAATCATAGAAATAAAGTTTATAATAAATGTATATACTTGAGGAAAGAGAAAAGATACACTAAAATACTGCTGTTAATGTGCTGTGAGCATGAAAAGAGTAATTTGTCCTGTCTTCTGATTTGATACACCTGTTAACTTTGATTGAATGTATTTGGACAATGTGCCTCAGTCGGTAAGCACCACTTTGTTGAATGACAGAAAATTAGGTTTGGGGGCTGGGGGTTGCTCAGTGGTGGATCACTTGCCTAGCATGTGGGAAGCCTTGCTTCTGTTATCAGAGTTATATTTCTTTGTTTTGTACTTTGGATATCAAGTTTTGAACTATAACAAACTATAAGATTCCTACCATTAAATATTAACTCAGTATATATACTTCAATATTGCATTTATTTTATGTATATGAGTGCTTTTGACTGTGTGTATATAAGTGTACCATGTGCATACCTGCTGCCTGCAGAGGCCAGAAGAGGGTGTTGGATCCCCAGGAACTGGAATTAAGGATGTATGTTAGCCACCATGTGGGTGTTGTGAGTGAACCTGAGTCCTCTGCAAGAGCAGCCAGTGCTCTTAACTGCTGACTCATCTCTCCAGCCCTGACTTAATATGTATTTTAATAAAAGATAAAAGTTAATTATGTATACACAAAACTATAGCATCATTATAGAATAGCATTACTCTTAGGATTAAGAAAGTTGTAAAGTATTATTAATAACATCAATAATAACAACAGGGAAAAAGAATTCCACGAAAGCTGACTTATAAGGAAAAAATATGAAAAATTAATATGTGTAATACCCTAAAGAAAGGAAATCTGCATCAGATATATTTGCCACAGATAATTGTTTGAGAAACTATGGCTTAGACTAGAGATTAAAGACTTCTAGCCAGGCATGGTGGTGCACACCTTTAATTCCAGCACTGGAGAGGCAGAGGCAGGTGGATCTTTGTGAGTTCAAGGCCAGCCTGGTCTACAGAGCTAGTTCCAGGACAGCTGGGGCTACAGGGAAAGAAAAGACCAAAAGAAAAAAAAAAAGACTTCTAGGAAGCCATCCATTAATTTAAGCCTGAAAGACTATATTTCTCACTAAATCTGGGAGCTGTGTTGGGAATTGCTCAAACTCAAGCAAACCTGGTGTTTAGAACTAAAACTAAGTTAGAACTTGTCTAGAACTCAAATGAATAGGCATCAAATTTATTTCATAGCTACAATACTTTTCTCTAGTTGGGTTGTTTATGTTTAGTTCATAAAACATGACTTGCATCTCGAAAAGTGTCATGGAAGAATAAACACTATATCCAAGAGATAAATACTCCTTATCAAAACAATGTTTTGATATTAACTATTAAATTTTGAAGCCACTAAGTTTCCAAAAATAGAATAGAAGTAAGAAGAAAAAATACACTTATTAAAGCTATATTTTGTAGTCCTAAAAAATCCTGTCTCATATTCTTATATTTAATCACAAAATACATCTGTGATATTTGACAGAAAGCCATTGATAATTCTACATATGCAGCTTGACATGCTTTGTGCACTTTGAAGAATTCTTAACATAGTTGTATAAGGGAATATCTCATAGGATGTCCATTGAAATAGTGAAGTAATAGGCTGGAGCTGGAGTAATGGCTCAGCAGTTAAACACTTGGTGCTTTTCCAGAGGACCCAAGTTTGGATCCTAGTACCCATGTTAGGTGGCTCACAACCACCCAGAACTCTAGCTCATGGGAAATCCAATGCTCCTCTGATCTCTACAGGCATGCCCACACATACACGCGGGGTCACTCACACATATCTACATAAATAAGAATACATCTTTTAAAATGTTGTGTATGCTAGCTGGGCGTGGTGGCGCACGCCTTTAATCCTAGCACTTGGGAGGCAGAGGCAGGATGATCTTTGTGAGTTCAAGGCCAGCCTGTTCCAGAGCAAGTTCCAGGACAGCTGGGCTTACAGGGAGACCCCATCTCAAAAACACAAACAAACAACAAATAAACCTGGACATCCCCAATACAAATTTTTAAAGTAGAGCTGGAGACCTGGCTCAGCAGTTAAGAGCGGTGGCTGCTCTTGCAGAGGACCCAGGTTCAATACCCAGCATCTACATGACAGCTAAGGACTGTCTGTAACTCCAGTTCCAGGGGATCTGACACCCTCTTCTGACCTCCATGGGCAGTTATACACATGCAGGCAATCTACTCAGACACAAAAAATTAAAAAAAAAAAAAGTTTAAATCTCACCTAAGTATGAGGTTCATAAAAATTTTGCAAAGGTAGGCTTGAATTTGGGCTCCCAGAAATGGATTATAGCTACTAGAGAAAGCACACATTATTTCCAAAAGATATATTTCAGGAAAGTGCTGACCAATGAGGCAGATATTTGT
This sequence comes from Rhizomys pruinosus, assembly GCA_009823505.1. Lineage (NCBI taxonomy): Eukaryota > Metazoa > Chordata > Mammalia > Rodentia > Spalacidae > Rhizomys > Rhizomys pruinosus. The sequence continues at coordinate 1,209,063 of VZQC01009321.1, forward strand.
TTAATTTCCCATATTTATAGATGATTGTAGGTAAGGGGCAGAAAGACTCACTAGAAAACCTCTTCCATAGACCACATGTGCATGTCTTTCCAGGCATTTGCATCCTTCTCTGGCCAACTCTTTTCCAAAATTACCTAGCCATAAGAAGTACTATTCCTTCCAATCAATACATTTTTTGATTGAATTTTTTTGTATTTCATACATAATTTTTTTAGGTTTATTTTTTATTTTTATTTATTTTTTTGGTATTTTTATTTTTTATGTGTATGAATATACTGTCTGCATGTAGGTTGGAGCACCCTTGTGCACCCCTGACCGAGGAGGTCAGAAGAGGGTGTTGGATTCTTCTGGAATTGGAGTTCAAGACAGTTCTTAGCCGCCATGTGGGTGCTGAGAATCAAACCCGGGTCCTCTACAAGAGCAGTCGGGGCTCTTATCCGCTGAACATCTAATTTTTTCAGTCAGTCCTAATCCCCTTCATATCCGCTTCTTCATCGGCACCCTCCTATAGCCCCCTCCATGCCCCTGGAGTTCATGCCTTCTGTCATTTGTATTAGGGTCTAGTGTGCCAAATTACTTTCCTCGGCCAGTTTATCCTCTGGGCTCTGGTCAGCCTATCCAGAGTCCCTCACTTCAAGAAGGCCAGTTCTTCCTCACTGAGGAGTAATCAGCTGCCAATATTTCTTCAACTAAGATTGGCTTCTACTCTCCGTTTCTGTACTTCTGTGATGGGTTTTTGTGTAGGTGAGCCTGCATGGTCTTGTGCATGCTGACACTATTGCTGTAGGTTCATATGAGCAGGGTTCCAGGAGCTTGTAGGATTCTATTTCCACGTGGTCTTGGATCATTTCCCTGGCTGTTACAATCTTCTCCGCCCACCACATTCACAATGTTCCCTGAGCCCTGGGTGGGTAAAGCTGAATATAGGCGACCTGTCCATGGTCCCACCCTCTCTAGATTCCTGATCTCCACTGTCAAAACCCATAGTTGCTTTGAGGTCCTCTTGGCTGGCGGAGAGACCCTTCCCGGGAGGTGCAGTCAGCTGGTTCTCTTTCTGCACAGTGTTCATCCTGCTGTAGGAGTTGGGGTCTGCTTCATCCATCTACTGTTCTGAACCCAGCTTCTCTTACTTTTCAGTCTGTTTGGTTTCCAAGTGGGCTTTAAAAGGTCCACAGTCCAGTTTCGGCTGTTCTAATTCTCATTCTTTCCTCTCCAGGCTTTCTTCTTTCCTGTTTTGACACCCCACTTCTCATTCTTCCCCCTCCCTTCCCTCCTGCCTCTAATTCTGGAGGAATTTTCCCAGTGTTCCCGCCCATCTGCCCCATCTGCTCTTCTAGGTGAGACGTCTGATACTGGGTCATCTCAGTTTTCAGTTCCTCTAGGGCCGTCTCTAGGACATTAACTTCTTGTTAGTGCAGGCGAGCTGGCAGGCCTTCTCTCACTTGCCTAGTACGGCTTCAGTTCCGGTGTCTGTGTGGAGAGTCAGGCAGGGCAGCTCCGGACACTCAAGCCAGAAAGTACAGGAAGAAGTTCACTAAATGAGGCCTGAGAACTTTCAGGTGAGAACCTTAAGGTGTTGAGGTTCAAAACTCATGGGGATTATGTAGCACTCTGGAAATTGGGTGGAAGGTTGGCCCAGCTTCAGTGAGGACATGTTTTGACTTAGCTGATTTGTGAATTTGTTAACTTCGCTTTAAAGGTAGAACCTTGAAAAGACATAGCTGGAACCATGTGTACAAAAAATCCTCTGCATTTTAAAAATTCATGCTTTCTATTGTTAATTGTTTAACCTTTTCTTTTTTCAAGTCTTCTAATAGAACAAATTGTTTACTGTGGCTTTTTACTTCTTTGAGAGCTTGGTATATTGACCCTTCTTTTCCAGTATTGCAATTCAAACCTTAACTTTGCAATACAATTTTGTAACGAAATTATGTCTATGGAAGAAAATTTAGTATACTTTAGTTTTCTTTTAAACGTTACTGCCCTCATTCTAAACTCTTTGGTATTGTTATCTAGAATTTTGGTCCAAACTTATTTGTTTGATTCATTAATTGATTTTTATTTTATGTGTATGAGTGTCACACCTGTAGGTAAGTACGCCCATGCTGCAGCATCTGTGGAGGCCAGAAGAAGGTGGGGACCCCATGTAACTGAAGCTACAAGAGAGTTGTTAGCTGCCTTATGGGTGCTCAGAACTGAACCCAGATATTCTACAAGAGTAGCTAGTGCTCTTAAGCTTTGAGCCATCTCTCCAGGCCCCCAAAATTGTTTTTAAATTCATGTACATGTATGTGGAGAGTAATTTTATAATTCCCTATGGTTGATGTTCAGATTTATAGACATGTTAACATGTTTTACTGATTTACTTAAAAATAATGTATATTAATTAGTAAATGACGTCTTTATCCATCCTTTGCTTTGTTTGAGTTCCTCCCTCCTCGCTCTCTCCCATCTCCCTGCCCCGTCTCTGCATGCACCCTTTCCCTGTAGTAGTCCTCTTTCCACTTTCATGTTTGCTTCCCTCCCATACCCTCTCCTTAAAGCCTCGGTTTCCCTCTCATGGATCTCTTAACACTTTCCTGACCTCTGCCCATAGTCAATCCCACATGCATACATTTATATAAAAATTAGAAGCCAGGATCTGATTATTATTTTTTTGACAGGGTCTCCCCAATCTCAGCCTCCCTAGAAGTCACTATTTGGACCAGGCTGGCTTCTATCTCACAGAGATCCACCTGCCTCTACCTCCTGAGGGCTAGGATTAAAGTTGTATGCCACCATGCCTGCCAAAGGATTTGCCTCTTAGAGAGATTGTACAGTATTTGTCTTTCTGAGCCAATATTCCCTCATTTAATATAATATTTCCAGTTCCATTATTATTATTATTATTATTATTATTATTTTTGTCTTTTCGAGACAGGGTCTCCCTATAGTCCCAGCTGTCCTGGAACTCACTCTGTAGAACAGGCTGGTTTTGAACTCACAAAGATCTGCCTACCTCTGCCTCCTAAGTGCTAGGATTAAAGGCATGTGCCACCACGCCTGGCTTCCCTTATTATTTTATATACAATTCTCTTTTCCAACTTGGGCATGTAGTTTGTATCTTTTCTCTTATACAGTTTCCTATACTACATCACAAAAAATGTAGCATATTTTAAAAAGAGTCCCCTGAAGTACCAGAGGTTCTTCCAGTGCTGTTAAATGGAGGAGCTTTGGGCAGGGACTGGTACCCTGCTGCACAGGCTGAAATTGCTCTTGTCTGCGTCATTAGTGGGTCCTTCTCACCATTGTGTTTGGTCTAGATTTGAGCTTAACAATTTTTTAATTTATGTTTTATTTAGTAACTTTCTTTTTATTGAATTTTTGAGAATATCATACAGTATGTTTTGATCGTAGTTACACCTCCTCTCCTATCTACACAACCACTCAGTTCCCCCTTGTTAATTCTGTTCTATATGGATTCATAGCAATGACAGCATAAACAAGACCTTGTGAACCAAAGCCCAACAGGACCCCAGCATGGGTAGAAGGCTCTAGCCCTAGATGAATTACTGTTTTGCGATATCTAATTGTATGTAGAGTAGAAAAAGAAATAATTGCATAGAAATTTATATTTTGACCCCAGCTCACAAACCATTTTTCTTTTTTTTTTTTTTTTCATGGTCAATGCATTTACAGTCTTTATTGTAAAGAAGTTGCAGTTGTAACGGGACACTGAAAATACACAATCACGGATTGTTCTTTCAGAAGGGGGAGGGAAGAGATCTCTATATATACAAAAATTGTAAACATGTTCACTTAATATATCCACACATAATTGGTCTATGCTACAACAAACAGGGTTGTCATTCAACTGCAACTCCAGAGGGAGGCATCTTGTCTGAAAGAATGAGATATGGCAACGCATTTGGTTTTGAATTAATGTGAAAAGCTAGCTTCAAGCAATGCGTGAATAGTCAGCTACACACGCGAAACCACCCCCACCCCCCAAACCTTGTCTGGGCGTTAAAGGGGGCCTGGACAGGGTGAGAGGAACTGGTTCAGGAAGCCAAGCAGTTTGCAGGAATGATGCTCCAGTGGCCCCATAGGCAGACAGGATCTTTAGTCCTCTCCTTGTATAAAAGGCTTGTCTTGCCTGGTACTCAGGTACCCATTTGTCACACTCCTCTCTTGGGACGTTCTTACTGAAAGGCTGGTGCCCAAGTCCATGGCTGTTTGTATGAGACCTGGAGACGTGATCACAATCACAACATGGTCAGGGCCAGGCTGCTCTAGGGAGCCTGCAACGGGAAGTGGAGGAAGGCTCTGGACAGGGTGGATTACCATGATAGGAACCAGAACAGTCACTGCCGACAGGGACATGAAATGGGGAACAAGGGCCATACCCCCACCTCAGGGTACAGTTAGTGTCCCTGCCCTTGGTCCCAAGTAGCCCCTGCACTCTGCCCTGGAAGGCAGCTGGACTTCTGAACCCAGAGTGCACAGGTGAGCCCCAGGTTGGCTGGCCCATGAAGGGAATGCCTCTCCCAGGCCTGTCCGGTGGTTCTGTCTTCTCAAGGCCTCAGGCCCGGGACCTGGGGCTGGGAGAAATTTGTGGGGACAGTCCAGGCACTCCAGGGAGGCTACTTCCTTTGAACCCAGAGACCCACCTTGGCCACCTCTGTCTCTGGCACTGGGACAGCAGGACCTCAGAGAGATCCCAGAAGGCCTTGAGGCCTATGATGGTGGGTTGACCTTCCAGCCCTGGTGTGAGCCTGATAGCCACTAGTAAGCAGGCACCTGGTACCCTTTGGGGCTGGTGTCTAGGTTCTCGGTGAAGGGCGGACTCTGGTAGATTTCTGTGCTCTCTACACCGCTGCCCACTGGGTAGCCGGGGTAGGCCTCTGCAGCCCCAGCGCCCAGCTGGTCCGTTGCGAAGAGAGACATGTTGGTGCCCAGGTGGAACTGCTGTAGGGCCTTCACAGTGAGCGCCACCCAGCTGAGGATGGAGAAGAAGTCGAAGGCTATGGCGGCCCATGCTGCATCTCCCGGCCTGCATGGTGCCTGGCCCTGGTGCTGTGCGCTGCCACTGATTGGTGAGGATGCAGAAGCCCATGAACCACAGGAAGGACCAGACCCCTGCAGGCAGCGTCAGTGGTTAGGTGGTACTCTGCCAACCAGGGTCTGTGCTCTAGTTGGACCACAGGACACTGACCCTCGCGCACGCGGAACAGGTGCAACATCTGCGGTATCACCATCAAATTTCACAAACCATTTTTCAAGGAGAAAAAATAAAGTTAATTAAGAAAAGAATAAATAAAAGTTCCAAAGATTTAGACCTAATATAAACCAGAGAAAACACTGGCATTTCTTTTTCTATTTATTGGTCATTTTGAGACAGGATCTCCCTTTAGCCCCAGGTGGCCTGGAACTCACTATGTAGATCAGGCTGGCCTTGAACTCACAGAGATCTGCCTGCCTCTGCCTCCCAGTTGCTGTGATTAAAGGTGTGCACCACCACTTCCAGGATAACACTGGCATTTTATATGATTTAGTTGGTAGTATCTTAGTTACCTTTCCCATTGCTATAGTAAAGTACTCTGACAAAAGCAACTTAAGAGAGAAGAGTTTATTTTTGCTCACAGTGAAAGCAAATACACTCCAACATGACAGTGTATTCACAGATGCTGAAGCTTAGGACAACTGGTCCCAATCCAGAGTCAGAAATCAGAGGGAATGCTGCTGCTCAGCTAGGTTTCTCTTTTTATTCATCCTAGGACAGGAACAGGGAATGGTGGTGAACAGGGTGAGTCTTCCCATGTCAACGACCTTAATCAAGAACTTGCATAGATCTTATCTCTTTGACTAGGAGTGTAGTTAGATCCTGTCAAGTTGACAAGTTGAAGTTGAGCTTGGGGAGTGTTCTATACGGACACAGGTTGTGATTTTTTTTCACAGGGTCTCCCTAGTCCCAGCCCACCCGGAACTCACTATGTGGACCAGGCTGTTCTCCATGTCACAGAGATCCACCTGCCTCTGCCTCCTGAGGGCTGGGATTAAAGGTGTGTGCCATCATGCTGGATATTGGTTGTGATTTTTGGTTGTTGTTGAATACCTAAAAGATTTTAATGTACTTTTGACAAAAAGAACAAATAAAAACAAGTAGCAAAGGAAAATAATATATTAAAATAATCAAATGAAATACTATTTTTTTCCATGTGAAACATGAACATAGTTTTGATGTCCTCTTTACTCAGTGAGTTCTTTTACAGATTAGTGTTTGGAGTCTGTTGCCCAATGCCTGTTTTTCAGTTTTTAAAATCTGTTGTTTTCTAAGTGAAGAAATACTTTCTGTCTGTGACAATAAGAAGGATCCAAACAGCTTAGTGACATGTTGTTAAAGAACGCAACATTAATCATTATGACATTACTTGAACTATAGGCCCAGGGAGGCAAAAAATATGTTCCTTTAATGGCTTTTGAACTTACAAATAACATTTACAGTTGTCAGCATAACAAAGAGAAAAACCTAACCAGGACACCATTTGAACAGCTTTCCAGCTTATGGGAACATGGTTGCCCAAGTCAAATAAATTAAGAAGAAACAAAATCAAATTGCCCTGCAGAGTCTCAGGAGGTGTAGATAAGGATAATGTTTTACAAGGCATAACTTGAGTGTGTGTGTGGAAGAGAAATCCAGAAATGAAGTAGGAAAACAAGATTTCTAAGTATGTGGGGTGAAGTTTAAATACCCTGTGTGGGTGAATTAATGCCCATAATAGCTGGAGCTCAGTGTAAGCGATATCATTGTTGCAACTTTAATACCATTCTCATACCTGTGAATTGATTTGAGTTTGAGTGAAATGGGACATGGCATTCCTAGACGGCATCAATTAGTTTGTTTGTTTGAACCTTTTCTAAAATTTTCTAAGTTATGCATTATATCTCTACATGTTACTTCTAATATTCAAAGCCCCATTGTGAGAAACCTAGAAATCCTTTTTTTTTAAATTTATTTATTTTTATTGTTTTTTATCAAATCTAGACCCATGCCCCCCACCCCACCAGAGCTCATGCATTCTGCCAAACATGCTTTTCATCTCTTTCTCTGTCTTTCTCAATATTCTCCATGAGGAAGTTGACTGTTTTGAGCAGAAGTTCACTGTTTCAGTTAGTTCTTTGATGCAGGCCTTTCTGTTGTTGTTGTTGTTGTTTCCAATATGCAGCACTCCCAGCTGCTTTGGACAAAAGCTCAAGGGGCCGTGCACAAGAAATACTTACAACTAGGTAATTGGCACTAGCATCCACAGATGAGGGATAACATTCGTCATGTGTTTATCTGGGACTGTGTTACTTCACTCAGCATGATGTCCTCTAGCTCCAGCCATTTTCCTGAAAAGCTCATGATGTCGTCTTTCTTTACTGCTGCATCAAACTCCATTGTGTAGATGTACCACATTTTCTCTATCCACTTATCAGTTGAGGGGCATTTGGGTTGGTTCCAGCTCCTTGCTATTGTGAAGAGAGCTGCAATAAACATGGCCGTGCATGTATCTCTGTGGTGGGGTGAGTCTTGAGGGTACATGCCTAGGAGTGGTATGGCTGGGTCAGGTGGCAAGTTCATTCCAAGTCTTCCAAGGGTTCTCCACACTGCTTTCCATAGTGGCTGTACGAGTTTACATTCCCACCAGCAGTGGATGAGTGTTCCCCTTTCCCCACAACCTCTCCAGCACTTGGTATCATTTGTTTTCTTGATCCTACCCAGTCTTATTGGAGTAAGATGATATCTTAAAGTGGTTTTGATTGGTATTTCCTTAATGATTAGTGATGTTGAACACTTCTTAAGGTGTTTCTCAGCCATCTCTAATTCCTCACTTGTGAAGTCTCTGTTCAGCTCTTTGCTCCATCTATTGAGTGGGTCATTTGTTTTCTTTCTTCTTTGTTTTTTGAATAGTTTATATATTCTGGAAATCAATGCTTTGTCAGATGTATCTGCAGTGAAGGTTTCCTCCCACTCTGTGGGATTTCTCTTCACTTCCTTTATTGTTTCTTTTGATGTACAGAAGCTTTTGCGTTTAATGAGGTCCCATTTGTCAATTGTTGACCTTAATTCTTGTGTAACTGCTGTCTGATTTAGGAAGTCTTTCCCTACGCCTATGTCTTGTAGTCTGCTGCCAACTTTTTCTTCTATGGCCTTCAGAGTTTGGGGTTTCACGTTGAGGTCTTTGATCCATCTGGAGTTGACTTTTGTACAGGGCGAGAGATAGGGGTTTAATTTCATTCTTCTACAAGTGGTGATCCAGTTTTGCCAACACCACTTGCTGAAGATGCTGTCTTTTCTCCATTGTGTCTTCTTGGCCCCCTTGTCAAATATAAGATGGCTGAAATTGTATGTGCTCAGATTTGGATCTTCAGTTTTGTTCCATTGGTCAACAGGTCTGTTTTTGTGCCAGTACCAGGCTGTTTTTATGACTATAGCCCTGTAGTATAGTTTGAAGTCTGGTATAGAGATCCCCCCTGTGTAGCTCTTTTCACTCAGGGTTGTTTTGGCTATTCGGGGACTTTTGTTTTTCCAAATGAATTTAAGGACTTTTGTTTCCAAGCCTGTGAAGAAACTCTTGGGGATTTTGATTGGAATTGCGTTAAATCTATACAAGAGTTTTGGTAAAATGGACATTTTTACAATGTTAATTTTCCCAACCCATGAGCATGGGAGGTTTTTCCATCTTCTGATGTCTTCTTCAATTTCTTTCGTTAAAGAAACCTAGAAATCCTAATGAAGATAACTTGGAATGTTATGCTTCAGAAAATTACAAATATGAATCCTGCTTTGAATACTGGAAAAGTTAAACTAAATATATTAATTGCCCAAATTCTACTATTTATTCATCTTGCTGTCCTTAAAACTAACCTTGCCTACTTTAATTCTTTTGTTAAAAACTGTAAAGTTTTATTTGTAATTGTCTTATTTATTTAGCTGTACATATTTAGAACATATTTAGATCAGACTGTTTTCCTTTTTTTTTTAGTATTGTTTACACTGCTCAGGACAGTTGCCTTAATCTGGGTATGTAGAGTCAAGTAAAGAGAATAATTTAATAGCAAACCATATCCATGTGAGTCAGGATGGAGACAGCTGAGCTTGTGCTGTAATTGTGGAATCACAATTACAGATATCAGAAGAGCAGACCATGGAACAGTGCCTGTTCCTACAGAAACAGGAACATCCTGGCTTTAAATCTGTGAAAAGGATGTTAATACTTCCCTCTCTTCCTTATTAGTTACAGTGTCTTAGAAAATCATAATAAAAAGTATTTGCAACACAAGTCTTTCTCCAACTGTTTCTAATTCAATAGTAGGTTTGGTAGATGTTGACAAAAGTAATTGTTTATGCTCATATAAATATTCGCAGGCTTAAAATATCCCTAACCTAGGACTTCTTACAGCTTTTAGTATTAATGTGTATTGTGATTATTCTAGATATGCATATGAACACATTTGATCAGGAGTCATTCATTTTAATCTACATTCACGACATCTTCATGAACTGGTGTTGGTGTTTGGTGTCTGAGCATGGCAGTGCCACTTAGAGTTTTTCTAAAGACCTAAGCCAGTTTCCTATGATGTGTTTTACTTGATTAAGACTCATTGCTTCTGTTGTAAATCACTAAGACAATTTTTCTGAATTAGGTACTGTTTAGAAGACAACTTAGGTATCTATAGGTCAAAACATAAAAACCTAAAAAGAAAAAAAAAAAAAAAGAGGGAGGTGGGAGGTGGGGTACTATCCTTTCTGGGATACAAATGGAAAACTCTGTGTTCCAATCCTATTGATAAATTTTCAATTTTTCTGATCTTGAAACTAACAATGGGAGGAGAATTTTATGTTCCCACAGGTAAAAATCACCAATCTAAATGCCTGAAAACATACAACTTATGGCTATGCAGGATGGACTGGGAAATGCCAGCAGAGAGGTTGACCCATCTGAACATTAAAGAAAGAGGAACCTCAGACTGCCTGAGTCACAGACACTGAGCATCTCTCTGAATACTATTGGGGTTAACTGTTTATAATGGGCCCTAATGAAGTTTACCTTCCAGATACTGAGAAACCTTCCTACCTCTCCCCTTTATAGGAAAAAGAAAAACATGATGGTAATGAAACCACTCCCTAACTGTAAATTAGAGCCAATTGTTACAGTGGTAATTTCCTATAAAACAGGCATAACTACCCTTTTTTAATTGACTGATAGGCATAGGAACTGTGAAAGGATAATTCTCTATCTAGAGCCAAATTCAATAGTAAAGTGTTTATAAGTTGTGTAATTAAGCAAAATATATTACTACAGGAAAGCTCTGACATCAGCAATGAATTATTCTGCCAAGAAGATGTTGGCTAGGGGATTCAAACCCGCCCCACCCCCAAATTATAAAGGCCTTTTGCCTATAAGTGGGATATACGCAAGGAGAAAGGCAGTAAGTCCCTGTTGTCGAAGACCTGGTGTGAGCATGAAAAATGTTATGAGACGTCACTTGCTAGTGTACAACTGGCCTCTGAAATGCCAGAGAGCATTATGAAAGGCCACTAAAGCAATACAGCAAAATATTGGTCTCCCTGAGACAAGCAAGACTCCTCTGTTAATATCAGCTACACCTCAACAGCCTGGAGATACTGTGCAACAGTGGCAGCCAAGTGTCTCTATATATTCCAAATCTAATTGGCTATTAGCTCTCTCCTTGGAGGAATAACTCACAGTGGATGCCACGAGCTTATGTCCTCTAGTGGTTAGGAGATGTTATAAGCCACAATAAAGACCTTGTCACCCTTTATAGAGAAACCACAGTTTGCAGATTAGCATACCATCCAAGCATCTGTGTCTATGCTCACAGCTTAGCTTGACATAATAATTAGTACTGCTTAAATGCCTGTACATCCAATAGCTTGTACTATACTTAAATTACCTTCAGGAACTATACTTAAATTCATATATACATATTTGTTAAAGTGAAAACAATTCCGAGTGTAGAAAAAATTTGTTTTTCATGAAGTGGGACCATGCATATATCATCAACCAAAATGTCAAAATTTTTATTTTCTAGAAATGCAGTAACATTGTGACATAGAATTATAAAAGTTACTAAGGAAATACATTTTAAGTTGTCACTGACATGAAAATACAATAGAAAAAAATATTTGATATAGTAATATAATAAATAACATTTACATAGTACATTATAGGCACAGATATGGCTAATTTCACACATTTCTTCAGAAAGGAATGTCAAAGTACATTTCTTTACAAATCTAGTATATAACCCTAAGAAATGATTCTGTTTAATTTTAATACTACTAGGCTAAGGCAGAAAAATTATGCTTCCAGAAATCATCCTATGGGCTAAAGGCCATCTCATTGTCATGAAAATCCTTTATTTAGCCTATTTAGCCTTCTCTACAAATAAGCTCACAGCAGGAGAAAGGACACTAGTTAGAAGTAATTTGGGCGATAAGTAAACATAAGGAATGGCTAGGAGCGTAGTGTCATCTGGCAGAGAGCTTATTTCCTGAGTCCTGTGGATCTGGTTAAAACCCAGCAGAGACGCCAATATGCTTCTCCTCAGTAAAAGCTACCAGTCTTCACACCACCAGGCCCAAGAAGGTTTGTGCATGATATTTTATCCAAGTAATCCTTTAGGTAGCTGGATGGTGCCTGCAATGACCTGCGTCAGTCATACGAGGAGACATTCTGATGCTCGCACCAATGCTTTCCTCCAGCTTCCATTTTCTATTACTCTTCCTGTTCAACGATAGACGCGGAGTGATGGACAAAGTCCTCCACACTGTTTCCAAGTAAGATCCTAGTTACAGCAACTAGTTGCATCCGCAGGGCAGGACTTTGCCAGGCTGGATTTCTTTGCAAGGTTGCTCCGATGTGTGCACCTGGGATACCCATCTCTTTAGAAGGGTGGGAAGACGTGAGGTCCCTTGACACTGAAGTGGGAGCAATCGAGATGCAACAAGCAAATGCTGGTAAGTAACAGATAATGCGTTGGGGGGATGGTGATTCTGTCTCATTTTTCTTTCTGCTTGTACTCAAATCCTATATTTAACATTCCCATTATGTTAATATTCTAGTCTAAATATGCCCATCCTTTGTGTCAGGTACAGAATAATTTTTCCCATTTTCTCAATGAAGCAAATTTTCCAGTATTCAACTTTTATCTTTCATCTGTTTCTCTGAAATGAAATTATAAGGTTGACAGTATAACCTGAGGTTGTAAGATGTAATCATATTTATGATTTATATTCCTGTGTACTAGTGAAGTAAGGATAGATTTAAAGATTAGGAAGTCAATGCTCTGTAAAAACAAGGAAACCATAATAAACTGCTTAATTGAGCATGTTTTTTTCGTCAATGTCTTCATGCTGAATGATCTCAAACTGATTTAAGTACTGAGGAATACAACCAGAGTCACCATTTATACAAATCAACTCAACAATAGAAAGTTTGTGTCACTTTTCAAATCATAAATGCTGGGTTTTAGTGAAAACTGAAACTTTTCCACAAGTAGGAAGCTTGACTTAGACTCTTCTGACACAAGGTTACGTGATACATATGTAGCACACTCAACTGTGCAAATGATGTCAAGTTTATGTGCTCTCTCCCAAGGGAAATTAGTGCACCAGACTTTGAGTAGCAGTAGATTTATAGCTGAGAGCAAGGCTCTGTGATCAAAAACACAAGGATACATATCATTCAAGAATGGCAGCTGTTTAATGTAAGAAATGTTTTAAATATGTAAATATTGTTAATATAAATTTCTAAATCAATAAATACACTTTTTTCCATACATGTCTGTTGGCAGTCTTCAGAAATTGAAGACTCACTCCACAGGAGATGTCTTGGTATGCTGCTTGGAGACATGATTTGAAAGGATATGTTAGAAAATTGTCAACAATAGATTTTTCTAATATTGATTCTTTATTCTTAGTCTATAAATTGAAGGTTGTGAATACCATTTCAGAGACCTGCTTGTTTTTACTAAGCTTTTTAAATGAGAAATAAACTATATTTTGATAAATTTCCTTTGGTCAAGGCAATTTAGAGAATTCAAGAAATTTCATGCACAAAATACTAATATATGAGATTGAGTGAGGGATAAGTATCAGATTAACAACACTGAAAGTAAGTTATTTAAAATTAGATCACACTAGGTGATGTATGAACAAAATAAAAAAATAGAAGTATGAAAAGGGAGTCTCAGAATTTAACACAATAATGGCTACATGCGACACTTAAAATGTTTTTTTTTTTTTTTAAATTTAGTTTCCTTGCCCTATAAGATCCATGGAAAGAAAACTATATGATGCTTTTTTTCAATTACATGAAATAACTAAATTTACGCCATTCCTGCATTCTTTTTTGGGTATAATTGTGGACCCACAGGTTGGTCTGGCATGACTTTGTGTATCTTCTGAAGAATAAAACCACAACAAAAGAGACCCAAAGTTAATTAGCACAGCCTCTCAGCTCTACTAGCTGCTGCAGAAAGTCTTCACCTATCACAAACTTGGGAAAGTAGAAGTGTAAGATTTAAGTCCAGCCTCATCACCACAGCTTTCCTCTCCAGCAAACTAATAGCACTTAAAAAATAATGTGCCGAAGTTTAAAGTTAAGCACAAAACTCTCCCAGTGACTATCTCGGTGAAATGAAAAGTTCATGTGTGAGCTTTCGTGTCAGACAAATCCAAGTTCAGATTCCAACTCTACTACATCTAAAATCACATGACCTTGGGCAACTTAACTTTTCAGAGCCTCCCTTGTAATATATAATTTTTCCATATGCCTATAAATTAATTAATTAATTTATTAGAGAAGTGTTTGGAATATAACAAATTACTTGTAAAGTTGTTTTCATAATGATTATATGATACATTGCTCAGTATCGATGTGTTTTCCTTATAGGATTGTTTTAGGCAAGTGCATGTGATTTAGGCAAATAGCATATTTATGTTAAATTAATAAAAGATTATCTTAATTCTCCCTATGCTATCATTTACCAATTAATTGTGTGAAACAAGGTAGACAGTCTACCTCTACTTCTCAGAATAGTCAGGAGTGGCTTAGAGAAGTCCATCAGAGCCTGCTGTTGTTTCAGGTGACTGTCCTGCCATAATCAAATATAACTGGGGAATAATAAAATTCCAATTTGTTTTTTTTCCTTTTACTAATGTCTCGAATGTTTTATAATAGAGATAAGGAAGTGGATAGAGTAAATGTGCATGACTTACTGATAAAATTATTCTGTCTTAATGAAAGATCTGTGGCAGTATGAATTATGTGACTACAGACACTCATCTTCTGTCTATCACAAATGCAAATCATTCTAACAGCTTCCTATATTTGGGGCTGTCCTTTGGACACCTGGAGATGAGCCATCAGTATCCCTATGATGATCACACAGCACAGTCTGAATGAGCACTTTGCCCAGTGTTCCTAACAGTCACTCGTGCGCTTCTGGTTTATGCATCCTAGCGCAGTTGTTGCCTAGTGAGATTCCTCAGGAAAACTGCAGAGGAAATGAGCTGTTACACAGGGCTTGGCAGAACCATTGCCAGGAATCAATAATGGGATCAAATTACCGCAGGTGAGTTTTCTGGGGTCCACAAGTTAGAGGGGTCTCCTCACCTTTGTCATTGTAGCTTATAGCTATTTCATTGAACCATCTCTGAAGTATACAGAGAATAACAGGAGGCAATCCAGAGATCTGCCTGAGACCTTTCTCCCCTGCCAGCGTTCAGGGACCACAGTATTTTGTCTGGCTGCAGGAATGTAGCAAGATCCGTGTATTGCTTTAGGAAATGGTTAATTGTGGGGTGAGAGAGCTTTGGTGTCTGCTACAGTGAGTGAGAATCATTTCTGAACAGCACAGAATGCTATAGATTAATGCAGTAATCAGTGAGAATCTCTCCACTGCAGAGATCTGTTTTGATGACAGCAGCACTTAAGGCCTTATTCAGTATCACCATTGTATAATGTTGGGCACTGCAGTCTTGGAGGGGTTTGATTTAGACTGTAAGGACCACGGACATTTTTATTTCAATTTTGTGTTTTGGTGGATTGTTTTACTGTGTCGTAGATTTCTTGTCATTGCTAGCTGGAATTAGGTGATTTGATGCCAGTAGAATTTTCTTAACCATTCCGATGCTGCTATTATGATTGCTATGCTTCTGCAGTTTTCTCCACTTCATAGGTTGCATTCAAGAACAGGTAAACCAGACTACTATCAGCCTTAGGATGAATGCAAAGCTAATGGGATTTATTGTTTAATTATTCAAATGGGTACAATATTAAGATGCATCTTTTAGATTCTATCAGAGAGGAAGGAGCATGTTGAAAATGGAAGCTATATAAATATATTATTTTGAAATGCAGATTATCATCTTGTTGCAGTATGTGAAATTATTTTCAGATTTTGCATATAATATCAGAAGTGCACATTAAGTTGTATATATTTTAGTATTATATGTAACTCAACTTGATATATAGTATACAGTTAATTCAGAAAGTATGCATCTTCCTTTTCTGATTATAGTTTGTTTTCTCTGTTTATTGAATTTTATAGAAGTCTTGCAGCCTAATCTTTTTTAAAAAAATAAATGGTACTTTTATATAGACTGTTGTTTTCAGGGGTTTAGATGAAGGCAACTGAGGTCAGGTTTCTCCTGAGCCACAGTCCTGATTACTGTAGATCACTAGACATGCCTGCATTTTTGTTAGGCTGTAGCCTAACCAGGGAAATGTTCATATAGGGGGAGCAGAGAGCCTAGGCACAAAGAAGAGAAAGAGAGTGTGGTCTTTGGGGTTACAGATTTGACATGTAACCTTAGGCATAGATGAAAACCAACCTGCTCTGTCAGTAAGAGAAGAAAGATTTCACTGCTGTTTGTACTGAGAGTGGCACAGCAATTTAATGGTAATTTCTGTATAGAAAAGATACTACTTTAAACATGTAACAGGATGTTGTTTTCTTATAGCACAATCCGTGCTTCTTGTAACATTTTAGAAGATAAGATTTTGTGGAAGGGATATCATGACTTTTTAAATATTAAACTGTTAAATCTCTTTGGTCCGTGGCAGCTACTTGTCCAAATGGCTGTTGAGTATTTGTCGTGACCTACAGTGCTTGGAGTCAGACTGCATTGCTTAGGAGGAAAGCAGCATCACATGTCTTGCTTCAGACCTTTGAGGGGCTGAGTGCATACAAGCACAGGGGTCTTCTGAGCCACCTGTGCTCCTTCTCAGGTCCAGGGGGCCTCTTCTGAGTAGAGCTCCTGCTTTCGTTTATGAACAGTTGACTTTCGGGAGATCCACTTCCTCCTAAGGGCAAAATTCCCAGGCGGGTTTGAAAGCAGTAGCCAAATTCTACTCACAGATGTATGGAGAAGATTGCATTGCTGCCTCTCAGCTGCCGGTTAACACAAGTCTAATTAATTAAATGTACTCGTTTGTAAATTGATCCACATACATGCAGACTGGCTAATGATTTCTTGTTGATAAAAGTCACATGTATTGTGTTCACGGTTATACTTATTGGGTCCTCTTGCATTTACTGCTAGGAGAACAAGACCAAGACAGGAATGGTTCATGTTCTTTCACACAGAAGATAGAGAAATGCTGTGATTGGTTTCTCTATTGATCTCTGAGGAAACTGGCTTATAGTTTCTACACATAAACTTAGGAAGCCAATAACTTTGCTATTACAGTATCTCTTCATCACCAGAAGGTTATTTGTTCTGGTATCTTCCAACTTCCCATTGTATGCTCTGTTATTATACAGAGTTAGAAAGATCCTCACGATCAAGACATTTTTCTTTTCAAGTAGTACCTCTGAGGGTTTCTGGCAGAGTTATGTTAGAAAAATCATGGAAATCATTGGAAAAATAAAGATAAGATTAACGTCAGTGTACAACAAATTTGTAATCTCCGTGTACTTCACCTAGTAGGTTGACACTTATAGTGAATGAAAAGAATGCATGTTGCTCTCAGCTCTCTAAGGCCAGGGAAAATGGGGATAAGCATTATGAAAGCAGAGGAATCACTGAACAAATTATTAACATTTCATAATATGACACAGTTTTGAGAGTACTTTTATTAAATTCTTATTATTTATCTGTCATTGTAAGCTAATAGGTACATTTTAATTTTGTAGCTGTTTCAAGTAGGCCATCTTTTGAGTGTAAATTGAATTATCACAATCATAAAGAATTAACCAGTTACTTGCAGAAATCTAGCTAAAATTCTGAGCATAATCTAAGCAGTTATTTCAAAGAAGAATTTTTGATGCATATTTCTTTTAAGAAATTGAGATATAATTTTATTGTGATGAGCCTCAGACTTTAAACATATTTCAAAGCTGAATGCAAAGAATTTATCATAGTAACTGAATTTTAACAAACATGTCCAGTAATATGATATCTCTAACATTTTAAAACTCATCATGTGGTCAGCAAGATGGCTCAGTGAGTACAGGCAGCTGTGGCCAAGCCTGACAGCATGAATTCAAGTCTCAGGAACCAGGAGATGGATGAAAGGAGGGAGCTGACTCCTTAGAACTTGCCTTCAGACCCCTACAATGGCATGCCCAGGCAGCACCCCCATACAAATGAACTAAAATGTATTTTAAGATAGTTTAACCTTAAAAAAATTCATTTGAAGCTACTAACCTGGAAATACAGTTTCCCTGTCTTTACTTTGCATGTGATGCCTTGATGCTTGTTCTTCAATTCTATATAGATCCTATTGGGAATAATTTTTGTCTATACTTCAAATTTTGGGGTTTAATTTCATGATTATGATATCTAAGAACTTATTTAGGAAATACAAAGTTTCTGCAAGAAACTTTTCTGTATTTCAGTAGTAAATATTTTTGAAATCGTCAAAACTCCTCATCACAGAAGAATGATCTGGACACAGTATTTTTTTTTTTTTTTTTTTTAATTTTGATTTTTAATTAATAAATTGTCAAATTTTAGATCTTAACTGGGCTGCAATGCTATAAAACCTTGTTCACCAACGTGGTAGTAACATGGGGAAGCAGTGGAGATTTTGAATAATGGAGTCTAGAGAATTCAAATTGCTTTCTTAGGCGAATTTCCTGAGATTTCTCGGTATTGTATTCACAATGTTCATTTTCTTTGAGTGTGCTTTCTTGATTTCCTAACTGTCTGTCTTAAGCAGAGATCTTAGTGAAACCATACTGCCCAGAATCTATAACAAATGATAATTTTGGGACAAGGGGAAACTGGCAAGTCGATATAGCAGTGTTCGGTTCTCAGTCACTTATTGTAAACGTTTTTTGTCCTTTAAAGAGAAAAAATAAAGGAGAAAATAAGCTCTCAGGAAAAATCCCAATGTACACATAGTACATACAATTTTAAGAATATGTGGCTCCTTTAAACGTACTTGTAGACGGTAGAAAAAAAACTCAAGTAAATAAGATTATAATCCTTACCTAAAGGTACCACCAAAAAAGTGGTTGGCATTCAATAGTGGAAAACCTAGTCTCAAACGTGAAGGTAAACAATTTTCCTCTATCCTTAGAGAATAAACCTGAGACCAGCTTCAAATTGCCCTTGATTTAAAAATATTTTTAGGGGCTGGAAAGATGGCTCAGCAGTTAAGAGCACTGACTGCTTTTGTAGAGGACCTGGGATCGAGTCCCAGCACCCACATGGCAGCTAAGAACCATCCTTAACTCCAGTTCCAGGGGAATCTGACGCCCTCTTCTGCCCTCTGCAGCATTTCATGACATGGGTGAACCAACCTACATGCAGACAGCACACTCATACACATACACACTCATACACATAAAAAAATAATAAATAAATATTTTAACACCTTGTATTTTCATTTAGTATGCCATTTTAAGTCATAGAAAGGAAAATAATTCAAAACTTTGTCTCTAAAATATGAGTAAATGGTGATTACATACATTGGTATAAGGCTGTAACCAAAGGGCTTAGGAGTGACTGACGAGTCAAAAATGGCACAATGACTTCTGAAAAACGGGTGGGAGGGCTGCCTTTGCACGGAACAACGTTGTGTCTTCCATAACCGAAGGGCTGGTGAGGGCTTGCTCCTGTCCAGAATGGCCTGCCAGACCAGATTTCTTTTGACAGTGGGCTTACTTGGCAGTATGCTGTGATTCCTTGACTTCAAATTCATTTTTAAATTGTGTTTAAGAACATTTAGTTGTAGAGATTTATCTTAATTTTTTTCTTTTGCCAGACATATTTTATTGTAATCAGAGCTACTCACAGAAGCCATGTAAGTCAAGAGTAAATGCAGTGGAGAGTAAGAGACCCCAAATATCATTTAGCCTGAAATACCCCTTAGAGCATTTCTGGAAATTATGGCTTTTAATGATGTGAAGAATTGGTCTTTAGAGCCTTTCTTGAAACTGCTACTTTTGACTTTCCTATACAGAGTCTTTGTACATTCTCCACATTAACCTTGGTTAGCTTAAAAAAAAAAAACTGAATCACTCTGAGTAGAGTTTTCTTGCCTGTGAAATAAGTGTACATCTGGATGTTCAATCTCAAATGTGATGCCATACTGATCATCTGGGTGGGGTACATGTTTGTGCGTGCATGTGTGCGTGTGTGTGTGTGTGTGTGTGTGTGTGATATTTTTGTCAACAAATGATAGATAACACATCACCATATCACCTTGATAAACAAATAGAATTGTGTGTCCTTGATAAACAAATAGAACTCTGCGTCCTTGGTAACCATTAAAATTATGGCAAGTAGCAAAATGTTTTTGGCATTTTTATTCATTTTAACAATAAATAATGAAGATTCTCCAGGTAGCATAATATCTAGTTTCTTGTAAAATTAAGCATTGATCCATTAAAATAAATTAAAATAATTATTGTAATTAAAATTATTTGGGAAATCCATTTTTTTAATTTTAATTTAATTTTTATTGATGCTTTGTGCATTTCATACATTATTTTCCAATTCAGTTCAGGCTTATTTCCCTTTCCCTTCCCCCCCACCCCCACCCCATCCCAGATCATGCATTCTGCCATAACTGTCCTGCATCTTTCTCTCAGTTTTTTTTTTTTTTCATTTTTAGCTATAAAGTGAATTCCATGGTTACAGGCATCTTCGTGCAAAACCAATCTGCAAGGCATGTTGTGCCCAAAACGCCACAGCGCCCACCATACCAGTGGGGGGTGGAAAATGAACATGGGCTGAGCTCGCTTGTCTAGTTTCAATCAAGTGAGTCAAATGGAGTGTCCCAGACTACATGCTGTAGGGTTTCATCACCATTCACCCAATCGCAGCCTTACATCTACCCACGCCCCCTACTTCCAGCAGATTGGTATGCCCTAGGCTTAGAAAAGGGGCACAGGGATGGATGAGAAGTAACAGTCCTCTCTACTCTGGAGCGTGTTACTTGACTCTGGCTTAAGTGGGTAATCTAGGAGAGGACTTAGCCGGTAAAGAACATTGACGGGTCTTGTAGAGGACCCTGCGGTTTGAATCCTCGCACCCAAGTGCGATAACAACTGTCAGTAGCTCCAATTCCAGAGAAACATCATCCCTCTTCTTGTACTCCTGATGGTACAACGTTGCACTTCACTGTATTACATTCCAGCACGTATGAAGCAACACATACAAAAAAACAAAAAAAAAAAAAGATTTAACCTGAGAACAAAAGTTTCATATGGAGAACCTAAATTGTTATTCCTTATTACTAATTAAAATAAAGAATAAGGCGAGTATAAGGCAATTTAATAACATTTAATTTGTTTAGATTTATGGTAATTTATTTATTTAGTTATTTTTGATTGATGTGTATGAATATACACTCTGAGTCATGTGACCAGGGTCTGCACGTGCATTCATTGCGGAAAAAAAAAAAGGTCAGAAGAGGGAGTGGATTCCCGGAACTGGACTAAAGACGTTCTCCAGCCGCCATGTGTGGTTGCTGGGGATAGAACCCGTCCATCATGCACAGCAGTCGGGCTCTTAACCTCTAGGCCCATCTCGCTCTAACCCTAGACTTATTTGTATATAATACAAATAATCTGTTGAGGCTTGGCATTGGGCTTGTGGCTCATTGGTAGAATACTTTCTCTGCATGTGCAAGGCCTTGAATTTGATATTTAGTATAGATGTGTGGTACAGAATGGGATGAAAGGCAAATAAAAAGAAACAAAGTTTTCTATGGATCAGGTACGGGTGTCATAGACGAAGTTAACGAATTTAAAAATTAAACGCAAGGACTGTTATAATCACTATTCAATACAACACAATATTTCTTGTGTCTTCATTTCTAGAGCTCAACCCTGCTTTTAGATATTATAGATAAACTGTATATTTGGAAATTAGGTATAGTTAAGATTAGTAAACTTGTTAGGTCAGTCTTGCATAAGCATGTTTTATTAGGAAAATGAGCGTCACTCACCATCTTATGTGTAAGCACTGTGAATTTCCCTTGAGAAAGGTTTGTTACATATTTATATAATTTTTGTTGGAAAAGAAACATAAAATTACTATTGTTCATGCCAACAAAATAATATTCAGTTTATGTTTAGGTAAAATTGTTTAATAGGTAATTGTAATTTTCAGATTTAATGTCAGTGAATGTATTAGAAATATATGCTGGCCATGTAATTTCTATCTTTTATCAAGTATCTCCTAGTTTTTCCACATTTTATTTATTAGGTAATTTATTATTTTTTATTGATGCTTTTTGTGTTTTTTTTTTTTTTTTATATCTTATTCTTCCTATTTCCCCTTCCCCCCCACCCCACACCACCCCAATCCCAGATCATGCATCTGCCATAACTGACTGCATCTGTTGGCCAGTTTTTTTTTTCATTTTTTAAACAATAAGTGATAATATGAGATACAAAAACTTCATGTATAACCAATTTGCAGGCGTTGTGCCCAAAACCCACACAGCCCATGGGTTCCCACCATCCAGCGTTGTTGTGTTGTTGTGGGGGGGCTGTTAGGGGGCAATCAATTGAGCAAATGAGTGTCCAACCTTTATTTGTTGTAGTTTCACCTTCACCACAATCGCAGCCCTTACGTTCTAACCACAACCCCCTCTTTCTCAGATTGTTCCCTAGGCTTAAAAAGGAGCATCAGGTGGATGAAAGCAAACATCTCTTTCCTGGAGCTGTTGGTCTTGGACTCTGGTCAATTCTGGCGGTTTCCTTTCAAGCTGACAGTTTCCGTCCAGAATAACCTTCAATCCTACTAATGAAGCAAAGCAATTAGATATATGTATTTAAAAGTACTAATTTTATGGTAGTTACTTTGGTATAATACACAGATAGTTTTGGATGGTATGTTAATCCTGATTACATTTTTTCCCTGTAAATATGACAAGTCATTACTGTGGCTTATAACATACTCCGCCTTAGAGGATGTAAGCTCGTGGCCAAGCAGCCGTGGGTATATGTCCTCCAAGTGGAGAGCCAGTAGCCAATTGATTTGGGACATCACAGGCAGATGGCGGCTCTGCTGCACAGTATTGGTCCATGCCAGTTGAGGTGTAGCGGGTGCGGACGGAGGAGTCTTGCTTGATTCAAGGAGACCCGTATTTGCTTTATTGGTTTAGTGGCCTTTGGTAACACTCTCTGGTATTCCAGAGGCCATCTGTTCACTTGCATGTGTGGTCACATCTTTTTTTAAATGGAGCTTTCTATATAACCCTCCTTGTCCTAGTACATAATGTGTAAACCAGGCTGTCCTTGAACTTATGGCGACCCACTTTTCTCTGTCTTCTGACTGGTAATATTAAAATTGTGTGTTGCCACTTCTGAACCCCAAGTTTCTAATCTTAATTCAGTCATATAATACCATGGAAACATATTTATTTGCTTTTCTTTTACCTAAGAAGCATTACATTTGTTTAAGAATCTTTTTAAAAAAGATTTTGGCTTGTTAATAGGTAGGTCATCAGGTGAAGTGCACTTAATCCTGAGTTTTCCACTTTTCATGCTCTATCTACAAAATGTCAGCACATAGAACATGTGAAAGGAGAAAGCAAGACTATTTTTAATTTGTTAACTAGTTATGACTCTAAAATTGTATGTAATTATCAGTGGCTGTAATATTTCTGTATTTCAGTGTGTTGATTAGCAATTTAATTTTGGAATTATAAAATGTTAGATACAAGGGTACTCATTCTGGAATCTGAGTTTTCTAAATTAGTAACTATTTTTTGTCTTTTTGAGGCAGGGTCTTCCCGTAGCCCCAGATGTCTCAGAACTCACTATGTAGACCAAGCTGGCCTTGAACTCACAGAGATCTGCCTGCCTTTGCCTCCAAAGTGTTGGGATTAAAGGTATGTGCCACCATATTTGGCCAATTAGTAATTATTTTTACCAACTACTTTAAATCTATCATTAGTATTTCTTTATATTGTTTTTCAATATGTATTTATTATTTTTATTATATGTGTATGAGTGTATTGCCTGCATGCATGTTAGTTAACCTGTGTCATACAGTGTCAGAAAATGGCATCAGATCCCTTGGAGCTGGAAATTATAGATGGTTGTTAGCTGTCACTGGGTGCTAGAAACCAAACTCAAGTCCTCTGCAAGAGAAGCCAGTGCTTTTAACCACTGAGCTATCTCTCCAGCCCTGTTTACATTATTTTAATTAATATCTTTCTCTTTGGAATTACACAGTTTTCTACACGTACACAGAGATTTCATTTCTGTTTTCATGTAAGTTTACATGCCATATCTGGTACATGTTCTACATGTTCTACATGTCACATGTTATCTGATGGTTGTGGTTTCAACATTGCCAAATTACCCTTGTATGCAGCCACATCTTACACACTTGTTTAGACAGTTTCATTCATAATGTCATCCATAAATCCATTCACAGTACTGGTTCAAACAACAGAAGGATGGCAAATTATTAGATTTTCTGAGTTCTTTTTGTTTCACGTTTCTTTGTCCTTTCTCATGAATTTTTGTTGTTGTGACTGTGCTTGTCTGTGCTCACCCACTTGCTCTTGTACAGGATGAAAAGAGGGTCATATTGGGTTGAATTCTGCAAGAGAAACCTTAATGCTTTGACTGCAATATTAGCAGCGAGAGGCTAATGGAAACACAGTCTAGCAGATTAGAATTTTTTTTTCATAGGTGTGAGGTCCCTCTTTTTCCCCTATTGTTTGGAAAGCTCTCCAAATGGAAGAAGAGATCTTGCTTATCAAAATAATGCAGTTTAAGCTGTGCATAAGCTAATATATTCACATGAATTTTATTTCAGTTGTTTGAGTAAAAGAGCTATTGGTTACAAAATGTACCACTTCCATAGGAAAAATAAAGCAGTTGTTCATGTGCACAAGCATTTTTTTTTTCTGGTACTGACACTGGAGACCACTTCCTTTTACACAATTTCATAAAGAAGATAAAGGCAGCAACAGCACAGGCCACATAGGGGTAACATCATCACTAGGATCCTGGAATAGTAGTGGTGCAATGCAAGGAAGTGAGGAGAGACATGGGCCCACAGTATACTGGGATTCAGGAATATCATTGTCTAATGGAATTGATCAGTTTGGGTGTATTTTATAAAGTCTAGGCTGATATTCAACATAGTCTTTTTAGATATATTATTAATTTAAGTCAAAAGTTTCAGGACTATAAGGTGCACTGGGTCAGGGGCAGGTGGATCTTTGTGAGTTCAAGGCCAGCCTGGTCTACAGAGCGAGTTCCAGGATAGCTCAGGCTACAGTGAGACCCTGTCTCTAAACGACTAAAAAAAAAAAAAAAAGAATATTAAGGTACAGTCTGTTCAGTGATAAGCCTTCTGGGGTGCTTGTGGTATTTTAGTGCAGTTGCTAATTGTAGATTTGTATATTTAAACAGCCAGACAAGCTGAGTAGAGAGGTGCCTTGCTTTCTAGAGTGGAAGACGGACTCCTTCCCAGGTGAACAAATACACATCTCTGAATACTTTGTCTAGTCAGTGACCTTTCCTGATTTCTCTCTCTTTGGTTTTCATTCTTGTTCTTTTGAGGCAGTCTTATAGCCCAGACTGCCTTGAAACTCTCTATTAGTCCAGGTGGTCTTGAATTCACAGCAGTCCTCCCATCTCAGTGTTTTTTTTTTTTGGTTTTTTTGAGATGGGGTTTCCCTGTAGCCCCAGCTGTCCTGGAACTCACTCTGTAGACCAGGCTGGCCAAAGTAACAGTTTTTGTTGTGAAAACTGGATGTATGTGGGGGTTCTTCATCTCCATTTCTTTTGTTCTCAGATGTTTTTACTTCGGTTCTAATGCCTTGGAGGACCACTGAAAGGGCATGCCTTTATAAAACTTGCCTACTTTTGTACTGCAGCAGAGCTTTAGACCAGTGACCTTGCAGTGTTTTGCAGCCTAGTTTCCTGTGGCTGCAGTTTTGAAGGTTTGTGAATATGAACACTTAGCAGTTTTCTCAAGAACAGTGATGAGGCATAAAATAGAAATGTTCTCCAAACTTCTGGGTAGTGAGTTTGATTTCCCAATTCCAGCCAACGAATCACCAACCTAAAAAGAATGTCCTAGGGACTTTTTA
This sequence comes from Rhizomys pruinosus, assembly GCA_009823505.1. NCBI lineage: Eukaryota > Metazoa > Chordata > Mammalia > Rodentia > Spalacidae > Rhizomys > Rhizomys pruinosus. Next base: position 1,234,637 of record VZQC01009321.1, read on the forward strand.
GAAATTGTTTGCTAGCCCAAATAAAAAACAGGCAGAAGAATCAAATTAAGCTATGGTGAAACATTCTGAAACCAAAAAAAATATGAAGAAGAAGCTTGAGGAGAACTGTGGTTTCAATATCTGTTTATAGTGCCAAAAATGTTTACTACAGTTTGAATTTATTTTCTGCTTGCTGTAGGTTAATAACACACCTTAAAATAAGTGCTATTAGTACCTCATGATTTCTACTTGTTTCAACAACTTAATATTTATCTTTCTTACAATTTGAACTTTATCCTTGTGATTTATATCACTTTCACCCCAAGACAAACAGTATATCAGTCTCCGGAATTTTCACTTTCATGTCTTTGGATGTAGAGGCAGATAGACATCAGTTTGACACCAAGGATATTACAAGTTAGTACTGTTATGGTAGAGCTGCCTGGGTCCAAGCATTTCCTTTATCAAAGATAGTTTCTTCTAGAGTGTGTCTTTTACAATGTCTCTACTGTGAGCATGTCCAGAGCTACAGTTTCTGAAACCTGTGGTTAACATCTAGTCCCCAAACAATGAAAGCAAATAAACCCCAATTTTTTCCACAGGGTACCCTGGCTGGTTATTCCGAGGCTTTGCACGTCACAACCTGTTCTCCCACGTGAACGGAATACTCAGTGTCAATGTGGAAGCCTGGTCAGTTGGAGAGCTGCAGTAAAATATTTCCTACTCTGTACAGCCCTTCCCAAATTCTTGTTTATTCAGATTCACTATATTAGAAAGCAAAAGTTAACCTAAGATCACCAGTTTTGTGGTTTCTTATCCAATGTATCCTAATAGCTTCTATTTAGATTCTAGGGGAATGATGTCTCAAATATTAGCTCCTGCAATGTATTTACACATGAAATTTTTCCTCTCTAAACCATTATATACAGAACCCTGCTTGTTTCCCAATCAGTGACCTTGGCAATTCTTCTTTAGATATATTTTATTGCCATTTAATTCCAATAATATTGTAGGTTGTAGACTAACTAAAGATCGAAGACAACCTTATTCCATAAACCTGTCACAGAGTTGAGTGTGCATGCATGCATGTGTGTGCATTTATGTACAGTGAACATGTGGGTTTATGCTGTTCAAAGCTTTCAGAAATTTTAATTATAAATTTTCCCAAGTCCCATATTGTCATAGTAGAGAAGAGGTACAGGTTAAGGGTACCCCTTGAGCATCATGATATTTGGGGGGAATGTCTGGACTTTGAAACTTCCTCTGGTTACAGAGATCTTTATATAAATCAGCATTTCTTTCAAAAGTAGAAAAACTGATGACTTTTATTTACTGTATCAAATGAATTTTAATTTCTCAATGTCTATCAGTTATTTAAGGCCCAGCCACAAATTTTTGTGCTTTCTAAAAGCCTTATCAAGGATTGACGTTCTTATATATTTGTGATTGAGCAAGAGAGAGAGAGAGAGAAAGAGAGAGAGTGAGTGAGACATCACCTTTATGTGTATGGTTGATATGTACAAATTTGTGTGGGTATGCACATGTGCGTGGAGTTCAGAGGATGTATGTATGTATGTATGTATATACTTTCTTCTACTTCTTTTTTTTACCAGTGTTTTATTGAAGCTCTGTGCATTTCATACAAAATGACATTACAAATCAAATCTAGACCTGTGCTCCCCTCCCTGCCCCATCCCACCAGAGCTCATGCATTCTGCCAAACATGTTTTTCATCTTTTTCTCAGTCTCTCTCAAAGTTTTTGATGCGGAAGTTTATTTTTTCTAGCAGAAGTTCACTGTTTCAGTCAGTTCTTTGATGCAGTCTTTTCTGTTATTATTATTCCTTCCAATATGCATCACTCCAAAATATGCACATATGCGTGCCACATGTATCATAGGTTTTAGCATCTTCAGCTTATGATTTTTTTAATTAGTCTGAAAGATGTCATGTTTGAAGTCTCCTTGGCAAGCCCAAACCACCATCAGATCTGCCCTTGTGTTCCACACTGGGGTTTTCCCTTCTCATGGTCACCAAATGAGGTCCAGTAAGCACCATGTCCTGTCTTGATCCTCCTGTAGTGGTCTCCATGGTACAGCCTGGGTAGTCCAACAATGGCAGTCTATACTCTGAAGAAGTGGAAACCCCAGTAGTAGCTCAGTCTACAAGTTGGATGTCTCAGCAGTCCCCATCTGGCACTGAAGGTTTGAAGGATTCTTGGAGAGAAATGAGTCTTCAGTCCATATGGGAAGGTTGAAAAGCTGCGTCTTCTCACGTATTTGAAGGATAGTAAAAGGAGTGGCAGCCACAGGGTAGCTGCACCTGCCAGTAAGACAGGCAGAACAACTGTGCTCTTGTTTTTTTTTTTTTTACTTTTTGTCTTTTTACTAAGATCTCAAGTTTTATACCTGAAGTACAGTTTCTCAGGACTTACTATTTATTATTTATGGTTATACTTTCCTTTTGGATGTTTAAGACCACACAGTTAGCCAAGATTAATCGAGGTTTTTGTTTTCTCAAGGTCAGTTGAGGATCTGGTCCTCAAGGGTCACTCAGGGGCATTTTTTGGTAGGGGGGGGAGGTAGCCCCTGGCTCCTTTTGGCTTTTCAATCACCAGTTCCATCCACTTGAGGAGAAAGTCAGGTCTTGCTAGACCAGGTTTCCCCTTTTGAAGCATGAGCAGACTTTCCTCATTATAGACTGGGCACTTGCTGAAATCCCATTAGTGGATCTCCAAGACCTCCCTGCACAGGAAGAGTGGTGACTCACATTTGCAGGACATTTCAAGAGATGCCCCCATGCATGAGTCCCCTGGGATTTAGTTGACCTTTGAGGGCAAGGAACAAAGTTATCCCTTAAGACCCTTGGCCAAATTGGTGTGGGCATTAAGTATGGTCATTAAGCATCCAGAAAGGCTAAGTTACACCAGCCTGCTACTTTTAACTACTGTATAATATTTTAGAAATGGCTTGGACAAAAGCTCAAACAGCCTTGTATAAGAAATACTAAGAAGCACTCTCATAAAATAAATACTGTGGTTAGACATAATGTCATGGCAAACTAGTATTTTTTTCCATATTCCTTTGATCTCTAAAATACGTACAAATATCCTTCATCCATATACCAAAAATTCCTAACTCTGAAAATAAGTGGTAGCTTAGTTGTAGAACTTGTTAAGGGATTCACAATATAAGAGCACAGTTGTTTTCACATCACATTAATGTTGCTCAGTTTGCCTTACAACTGGGTAATTGGCACTAGCATTAACAGATGAGGGATACAATTCATCATTTGTTTTTCTGGGACTGAGTTACTTCTCTTAACATGATATCTTCTAATTCCATCCATTTACCTGCAAAGTTCATGATGTCATCTTTCTTTACCACTGCATAGAATTCCATTGTGTAGATGTACCACATTTTCTCTATCCACTCATCAGTTGATGGGCACTTGGGTTGGTTCCAGCTCCTTGCTATTGTGAAGAGAGCTGCAATAAACATGGCTGTGCATGTATCTCTGTGGTAAGATGAGTCTTGTGGATATATACCTAGGAGTGGTATGACTGGGTCAGGTGGTAGGCTCATTTTGAGTCTTTTAAGGGTTCTCCACAGTGCTTTCCATAGTGGTTGTACAAGTTTACATTCCCACCAGCAGTGGATGAGTATTCCCTTTTCTCCAGAACTTCTCCAGCACTCGGTATCATTTGTTTTCTTGATCCTAGCCAGTCTTATAGGAGTGAGATGATATCTTAAAGTTCTTTTAATTTGCATTTCCTTAATTATTAGCAACATTGAACACTTTTAAAGATGTTTCTCAGCCATCTCTAATTCCTCACTTGTGAAATCTCTGTTCAGCTCTCTGTTCCATATTTTGCGTGAGTCATTTGTTCTCCTCCTATTCCTCCTCCTCCTCCTCCTTCTTCTTCTTCTTCTTCTTCTTCTTCTTCTTCTTCTTCTTCTTCTTCTTCTTCTTCTTCTTCTTCTTCTTCTTTTTTTTTTTTTTTTGGTCTTTTCGAGACAGGGTCTTGCTGTAGCCCCAGCTGTCCTGTAACTCACTCTGTAGACCAGGCTGGCCTTGAACTCACAAAGATCGCTTGCCTCTGCCTCCCAAGTGCTAGGATTAAAGGCGTGCACCACCATGCCTGGCTTCTCTTCTTTGTTTTTTATTTGAGTAGTTTATATACTCTGGAAATCAGTGCTTTGTCAGATGTATCTGCAGTGAAGATTTCTTCCCACTCTGTGGGTTTCCTCTTCACTTCCTTTTTGATTCTTTTGATGTACAGATGTCTTCTACTTCTCTACATTTTATTATTTTGTGGCAGGATCTCCCACTGAACCTGGAGCTTATTGATTTAAATAGGATGATGACGGGCTAATGAACTCAAGGGACGCATTCGTTCCCACACCTCCAGCCCTGGGAGTATGTGCGTACATTGCCACACCTGACTTTTGCACGTAAACTAGGGGCCTGAACTCCAGGTTTCATGTGTGCATGCCAGGCTTTTTTCCAACTGAACGAAGGATATCCTTGGTCCCCCCTCAGCACTTGTTATCATTTCTTTAATTGTTTAGATAATTTTGTCAGACATCTAAATAGCAAAGGAATCTCAGGCAGATAAGAAGCTTATCACTTACTGGAGAATAAATATTAAAACATATTCAACACCAAAATCTGTAATACATAATAACGTTTAGGTAAAATGCACACTACCAAAATAGTGCCACATGTCTTAAGTAATCATATATGACAATTTTTATAAACAAAATGAATTTTAACTGTTTTCAGAAAACCTTTAAAAACTTATTTCAGTGATTACTGATGTTATATATTAGTTCTTATAGCTGTTTAAAAATCTGATGGCTCACACTATAATTTCATATTTTAATCCCAATTGTGCAACTAAATGTGCATTAAACTTTTATTCTCAAGTTATTTAAAGTTGATAAAGATGAAGTTAATAATCTAATCCTGATAGAATTTTTTATGTGGAAAGTGGTATTATACCCATTTTGCAGTGGAAGACAAGGTTTATAGAGATGAACAGAGATTACCAAGTTTATATATCTGTTTTGCAGGCTTAAGACTAGAATCATGAGTCCCTGACTTCAATTAAAATCTTATTTTTACTACAAAATAGCGGTTTTAAATATTATGTAAAAACAAGTATACTAATATAATAATGTTCATAGATAACTGAAATATAAAATCTGTATTCATTCAGGTTTCAAATAAGTAAATTGTGGGGCAGAAAAACATGTATTTTCATAATTTCTGCATGCTAATAGTGTTAATAATGTTTGTTAGTATAATAATTAGAAGTAATGGTGGTAGACATTGTTTAAACTTTTTTTTTAATTTAATTTGTTTTTTATGTGTATGAGTGTACTGTCTGCATGTAGGTTGGTGTGCCCATGTTGTGCAATGCTGCGGAGGTCAGAAGAAGTTGTTGGATTCCCCTGGAACTGGAGTTAAGGATGGTTCTCAGCCACCATGTGGGTGCTGGGGATCAAACCTGGGTCCTCTGCAAGAGCAGTCGGTGCTCTTAACCGCTGGGCCATCTCTCCAGCCCAACATTTTTATACTCTAATGAAAGTTCGAGTTTCTTTGGTACTTTATTAACCATGATGGCCCTCATTGTTTTCTGCCTCTGAAAGAACAGTGTATCTAGCTGTTATCTTCAGAACTGAAGGAATTATCTGAGTGACCAAGGTCAGAGTTCATCCAGGATGTTTGATCCGAGTTCTCTGTCATTGCTAACACTTTCTAAAATCAAGAAAGGACACCTCTGTTAAATATATTAATGAGACCATTCCCCTTTCTTGAACCAACTGCTGTTCTACCTTTCATGTACTCTGAAATTACAAATCAGAGTTGCAACACAGACCTTCAAACAAATATTTGATCACTCTCAAGTGGATGTTTAGCTTTGGAGATTCTCTTGAATGTAAGCAATTTCTGAATACAAACATTTTGACACTTCATTAGTATAATTACTAGTATTTGATGTACTTATTTGCATCTTCTTGGTAAGTGAATTTAATTCAATTATCAAATTAGAATGTCAAGGAGAAAGAGTAAAATCTCTTGGTTCTATGACAAAAAGAGATCAAACGAACGAAGTGGAATTTCAAAGATGTCAATTCTGTTTTTTTAAGCCACATTATTGACTTATAAAAATGTCATACATGTGTATTTTATTTAGCTTGATGGGTTTGGAGATAATTATTACCTTGAAACCAGGACCATAATATATACAATAAACATGTTAGTTTCCTCCAACTTGACATAAGAACACTGAAGATCTCCTTAACAGGTTTTTGAATGTGCAGTACTGTTAACACTGCTGTGCAGTAGACCACTTTTCTAGAAGCCATTGCTTTACTCACTGCTTCTGGGTTAAGTTTCTCCTGTAGTTACTGTATGATGCCTCTTTCCGTCTTAAAATAATATCCTCTGGGATCATACATGTTTAATCCATAGTGACTGGATTTGCTTTTTTGTTAAGGCTAACACAGCACTGTGTGCTTGCTGTATAGTTTTTACCCCTTGACATGTCAGTGGACATGTAGGATATTTCCACACACTGGGTATTGTGACCAGTGCTATACTACACCAGAGAATTCAGCTTATATGAGGTCCTGATTTCAGTCCTTATGGATGTATACCCAAACTGGCCTTTCCAGTTAAAGGAATAGTCTGTTAACAACTTGGGAAGGTTCTCCATACAGATCCCAGTATTTGCACACATTCTCCAAAATTCATCTTTTTAAATCTTAAAGCCATTCTAAAAGGTCTTGATTTGGATTTCTCTGATGATGAGTGATATGAACAGTTGGAGGGCTGAGCAGCACTTGAATGCAAAAGTGAAACTTCTAATATGTGTCTAGAAAGAAAACTGTTCTAATGAAACCCCAAGTTCCTGGGGATAATGTAATTGTTTAAAGAAATGATATATTCTTATTTATATTTTTTGTTTATATAGTATTATTATTTTCTTGTTTAAAACTGGAAACTGGATTTTAAGTTATCAGTGTAAAAATAATCATGCAAGGACATGTGGTCTGAAGAAGCTGCTTTCTGGACTGGCTTCAGTTTTGTGGTTCAGGGATACAAATTATTTACATCTCATTTTATGCAGTATTTATGTTCAGACATGTTTGGGACATTAAAGTTTTTATGGGTGTTTAATTATATCACCAAAAGTACTTGACGAATATCACAAAGCTGCCAATTATGAAAGATAATGAATAATAAGAGAATTTACTAATTTTGCAACAGTGTGTGTTGTGTTCATTTAAAAAATAGTCTTTCATATTTTACAGATTGTGTGCTTAATGACTAAATTTAACAGTATCTATTCCTATTTTATTTGATGCCAAGAAGCCAAGACCTGTAGAATATATTTGCCTCCTACCATTGACTGTTTCTTGACTTAGATTAGGCTTTTGAGGACTTTAATATGTAGCAAATTATTGCAGATTTATTTTTTTTAATTTTTTAATTAATTTTATTTATTTCTGTATGTGTATGAATGTACTGCCTGCATGCAAGTTTGTGCACCTGTGTCGTGCAATGCCGTGGAGGTCAGAAGAGGGTCTCGGATTCCCCTGGAACTGGAGTTCTCCTGGAATTGGAGTTTCAGACGGTTCTCGGCCGCCATGTGGGTGCTGGGGATCGAACCCGGGTCCTCTGTAAGAGCGGTAGGCGCTCTTAACCGCTAGGCCATCTCTCCAGCCCCACAGATTTATTTTATAATACCAATATTCTACATAATTTGAGGATAACACTTTTCCTTTACAGTATTGTTTTAGAAGTGGATTTTAATATATGAGGACACTACTTGAGGAGATATTTTGCATCTCAATCTACAGTTATTAAACTTCAGATTTTAATTTCTGTCCATGAAATTATTATTCTTAAATACATGCTTCCATATAGCATTCAGATTAAAACATTATATCACAATATAGCCAAAATGGCATGTTCCTAAGTATACTAGTCATGAGAATATGTGTGGAAAATGCTTTCTTTAATTTCTATCAGTTTAAAAACCCATTCTTCCAACTGAGTTGTGGTTCTGTATGTCATACTTGCACACATTCAGTAACCATATTTTGTCCAATATTTTATTTATTACTGTGCTCCAATAAAATGGTTTAGTTTCGCCTCATATTAGTTGATCATAACATGTATCTTGTTCTAGAGGAATAAACAAAAGAGATAACAGGAATCACAGTTATGGATAAGTATTACGAATTGTTATGCAGAGGTAATAAGCATCAATCATTTTTTCTCTTTAAATTTTTTTGAGAATTCTGTATATGAGTACTGTAATCTATCTATTAGAAAAGATCAAGGAAAACGTTCTGTTTGATATAATAAAACTTCCTTGATTGAAGTACTTTTTCATATATTTTTTTTGGTCTTTTTGAGACAGGGTCTCCTGGTAGCTCCGGCTGTCCTGGAACTCGCTATGTAGACCAGGCTGGCCTTGAACTCACAAAGATCCGCCTGCCTCTGCCTCCCAAGTGCTAGGATTAAAGGCATGTGCCACCACGCTCAGCTAACTTTTTGGTATTTTAAGAGAAAGTTTTGTTGGGTATTTCTTATCCATAAATAATAGGGAAATGTAAATTACAAAGACAAATCCCAGTATTTGAAATTTCGATATATTGCTTGGTGTAGTGGTTTGCACCTTTCATCCCAGACTTGGAGGCAGAGGCAGGGGTGTCTCTATGATATTGAAGCCAGCCTGATCTACATTGCAAGTTCCAGGCCAGCTGGGGCTACAGGGAGACCCAGTCTCAAAAAAGACATAAAATAATACTCAATACATTTCAAACTTCTTAATTACACAGGTAAAAGAGACAAGTAACTACTTAATATTATGTTTTGTCCCTTAGTTCATCCACTGGGGTCTGTTCAGCCTGTCTAGAGTCTCTCCCCTTAAGATTAACTCTCCCTCTCCAGACAGTAATCAGTAGCCATAGTTCTATGGCTAAGATTAGGACCTGTGGTCCATGTCCCCAGTTCTATGCTGAGTTTTTGTCTGCTTGAGTTTGCATGGGTCTTGTGCATGCTGACACCACTGCTGTAGGTCTGTATGACCAGGTTCCCAGGAGCATGCAAGACTCTGTTTCCATATGGTCATGCCTCCTCTCCTGACTCTTACGATCTTTCCACCTCATCTTCACAATGGTCCCTTATCCTTGGGTAGGTGAAGTTTAATATAGGAATCCTGTCCAGGGACCCATAACCTGCAGTCTCTTTTCTGTATACTTTTGCTGTTTGTGGCCTTTTGTGGTCATGAGGGAGCTTTGTTAATGAAAGTTGAGAAATGTACTAATATTCTCTCTACTACTTGTTCCTCTATGTTCTGTGAACCTTAGATGTAAAGGTTCCATTGTAGAATGGAATGTGGTCACTTTAGGGTTGGGCATGTCACCAGTTGTAGAACTCTGTAATAGTCTCTTCTTTGATAAGTGGTGACTTTCATACTTGTCTGTAAATATAAGGATCCAAACATATTTAGGCTAAAGTTTGAAATTACTTTTTTCTAGAGATGTGACAGCCTTAAGGTTTTCTCTAAGATCAATGACCTCCGGCCATGTGTATTTGGCTATGTTTACAGTACCTCCGCACATGAGTTCCCTCACATTGAGTGAGCTTTAAGTTGAATTAGGCAGCTGTTCTGAAGTGATTTTGAAGTGATTTTGAAGAGACTAGTTCTTGCTGGTTTCATTTCTAACATTAATACTTACAAAGAATATATTACTATACCCATGGACTATTTCTATATTTCTATATTTATGGTAGTACTTTACAAAAATTTTCTTCAACCTTTCAAAGTTTTGTAAAAGAAAACTAGGCACAACCCTAAGAAATTGAAATGTATGGACTTTTATGACAGAATTTACCTATTTTAAAATTATTTTGTATTGCATTTCTCAAGTTTCTATATCCATCATGCTTGGCACCCATGGAAATGTGTTTAGAACATGCAGTTATAAGCAAACATTTAACATTATCCAGTTAACTAACTTATGTCTTTGCAAAATTTAGCAATTCTCTAATATATTTTGCATTGAAGATCTAATAAGAGACAGTTTTCATTGAGTTAAAAATTGAAAAATCATTTAGAATTCAGCTTTTTGTAAAAAAAAGTTTCCTTTAACCATTTATCTTATGCAAATACTATAACATTGCTACTATCCATTAAAATTCTCATTTGTACTAAAATTCTTTCTTTAGTATTATTCTCTAAATATAAAAATAATTGTTCAGTGCTGTGGGGATAGCACAGCCGTTAAAGGCGGAGGCTAAGAACCGCAAAAAAAAAAAAAAAAAAGGAAGTTCGATTCTCAGCACCCACAGATGAGTGCTATCCTTCCAGCTACCTTTGGCTGGAGAGATAGCCTAATGGTTAAGAGCACCGACTGCTCTTGCAGAGGACCCGGGTTCGATCCCCACCACCCACATGGCAGCTAAGAACCGTCTGTAACTCCAATTCCAGGAGAACTCCAGTTCCAGGGGAATCCGAGACCCTCTTCTGACCTCCGCGGCATTGCACGACACGAGTGCACAAACTTGCATGCAGACAGTACATTCATACACATACAAAAATAAATAAAAAAATAAAAAAAAATAATTGTTCATGAATTCATGTCCTCAATGTTAGAACTTTTAAAGTTCATTATGGCTTCAGTAATATTGGTGAAAGCAGTGTCATTTCCATCCATGCTTTTGCTAAGTTATTCTTGATGTTTAGTCATCACTAAGTTTTATGTATGTGCCTCATTTCTTTCATTGATAAAGAAATATATAGACCACAGGTCATTTTGAAAGATTTTATATGGTACAGATGAACAGAAAGAGAAATGTAAATCTTAGTATATTTTTAGACCAGTATCACTAGATGGCTGTCTCTGCATCTTCTGAGGGGAGGGAGGGGAAATCTGGGCTCCAGGAAACTTTGTCAGTGTTTCTAGGCTGATTGATGACAGAAAAGAGCTGCTCCTCAGCTGCAGGGAGCGCATGTGTGGCACACATTCATTCAAGCCATAACCTGTGCAGCCCTGTTGTGTATCAGTCTGGGGTATAAACACTCGAGATTGTAGTACTCAGAACCTTTGTAGACTGAAGTCCTAATGCTGATGGTGGTACATCCTCCACTTTAATCCGGTGGTACATCCTCCACTTTAATCCGATGCACTTTTCATTCTTTCTCACTACACAGGTGACTTGGATTATTACTGGTTGGATCCTGCCACGTGGCACAGCCGGGAAACGTCACCTATTAGTTCGGTAAGCTTACAATGGAGTATTTATAATTCAGGATTTATGTATGGTATTTACTGCCTTCTGATATGTGAGCAATAATAATCTTGTTCTGGTCAATTAAATATTTTATAACATCAGATAGTAATTTTATTTGACAGGAAAGCTTTAAAGGAAAATGAATTATCTCTGAATAATGGTACCACATTTGAATTAAGTAAAACACATATATTCATTTATTTACATTCATCATAATTTTTAAATAAACAGAACTGAGGACATGTTCTTCATGAACATATTTTTTCTCTCTCAACACAGAAAATAACTTTTAGTGATTTAATAATAATCATAATAATAACAACATATTGCCATAACTTATAGTAAATAGATTACACTTAAAATTCAGGTCCTGATATCAAACTTAGATAACAAATCAGGCATGGTGACACATGTCCTTAATCTCATGATTCCCATGACAGGCAGGCAGATTTCTGTGAGATTCCTGGTCTGCATAGCAGGTTCCATGCCAGCTGGAGTCACAAGCAGACCCTATCTAAAAACAAAACAAAACAAAAAGAAAACCACAAACAAAAAAGATTAGGTAACAGCAAAGTTGACACAATTTATCTTACTAAAGCTTGCTGAATAGAATTAGTGACTGTTCAGAAAAGCAATCTCTCCTCCACAATGATGGGTAACTAGCTAGTTTAAATGAAGGACGTACCCTCAATGTTTACTCTACAGCTGACTTCCTGTACTGGATTTCCTAATGCATGAAGTATGTAAGATTTCTTCAGAGATGAAATTTATGCAAATGAAAAGTGACAGTAATGTCCAGGTTGGAGGCTCTGAGTTTGTCTGAGGACAAAACTGTACACGTCTAGATGAAGAAACATATTGCTATGGTGAGAAATTAGCTTGGCCTCTTGTCATGCTAATGTCTTTATAGGCACTGGACATCATTGGGAAGAGTTTCATCCTCTCAGTTCACACACACACACACACACACACACACACACACACTCCACAATCTAATTCTTCAGAAGATAAATGCTGGAGATCGGCACTGTCATATCTAGTCTTCTGGGTGGGTTTTAGCTAATTGTGTCACACAGTGCTTACCTCAAGTTTAACTTCTGCAGAAAATACTTTTAGAAGCTAGGGGAGAAGATGGAAGCATTTTCTTCATCTTTTACCTATAGTAGAAAGTCAGTGTGAGAAATTAAAACAGCAGCAACTCAGCCTCTGATGTAAGACAATTGAGATTACACAAAGTCCATCCCACTTAAAAAACTGGATCCTAGTTCTAGTGACAGTGTTGATCAATAGAGATCCAAGCAAGCATATTCTTACCTCATCCACGGGGGAAAAGAAAACTTTGAATTCACTTTTAATTATAACAAATCAGAGGTTTCAGTGTGGCATTTTCATTCCCACATATCATATTCTTTGATCCTCTTTAGACTTTTATTACTCTCTGACTCCCCCCAATTCTATTTCCATACCATCCTTATTTCTCCAGAGCCTACATGAGACAAAACCCAAAGCATTTATTCAATAATTACTCTCCTCTGTGCAATGAGATTGATATATTACAGGTGGTCCTTGACTCATCACACAATGGGACTGACTATACCCTGCCAAACTCAATGTAAATTGAAAATATTGTTAGTTGATTGGCTGGGAAAATGGTTCAGTTTTCAGAATACTTGCTACCAAGCTTAGCAACCTTAGTTCAGTCCTCAGAACTCACATGGTGAAAGGAAAAAAAAAAATCATCCAATAAATTGTCCTCAGACCTCCATGTGGTTCCTCAAATATATAAATAAATAAATGTAGTAAAAAGATAATATTGTTTATATTCAGTACACCTAATCTGTTGAATCCATCATTTAGCAACACTGTGGGATGTCTGTTGTCTGTCCTCTAGACTGCATGGGTAGCTAAGAACTCTGATCAGCTTTCACTGCTCACTAGCAGGCATACCATAACTTGAAAAGTTTAAAATTCAAAGTGAGGGGTCTACACTGAATGATAATGATTTTGTAAATAATATAAGTCATTGTAACTTAAGAACTCAATATGAATCTAGGAGTGGTGGTGCATGCATCTAATCCCAGCACTCAAGAGACAGAATTAGGTGGATCTTTGTGAGAGTGAGACCAGCCTGGTCTACAGAGCAAGTTCCAGGCCAGTCAGGACTACAGGGAAAAAAAAGAAGGGATGTGGGGGGGACTCATTGTGTGGGTAAGAGTACTGTATCATTAAGAACCCAAAATATGGTCTTTGATATATAAGCAGAGTTATTATTCAAATTTCAGTTAATTCCATTTCAGAGCCATTTTAGAAATTGTCCTTAGTCCCAAACTGCTTTTAGAATTTTTGCAAATAAAGCTCTGAAAGAAAAACCTTATGAGCCAGTGATAGTCTGCAAGAATATAAAAAAAACCCAGTCAAGTATCTTTAAGTCAAAGAAATTTCATCATGCTTCATCTAATGATTATGTATCGACAGAAAAGAAAACAAGTAACTCACTTTTTAAACTTTGTTTTGATAGCATCCTGTAACGTGGCAACCATCTAAAGAGGGAGACCGATTGATTGGTCGAGTTATTCTTAACAAAAGAACAACCATGCCCAAAGAATCGGGTGCATTACTGGGTCTGAAAGTAAGTATACCAGTTAAAAGTTTTCTTTAAAGGTACAGGCTCTGTTCTCAAAGTTCCTGATAGTAGGGGCTGGAGAGCTGGCTCAGCAGTTAAGAGCACTGACTGCTCTTGCAGCATACTTGAGTTCCGTTCCCAGGAATGCCCTCTTCTGATCTCCATGGGCATTAGATGATACCAGTGCACCTACGTACATGCAGGCAATACAATCATACACATAAAATAAAAATAATAACTAAAATATTTTTAAAGTTCATGATAGTGAATTCTAAATGTCTTCCTCTTTTCTCCAAAGTAAATATCCACCAGGTTGTTTTATGTGTTGAACAGCAACATAAAGCATCAATATGGAGAATGTTTTGTAGTAACAATAATATTATAATAATGCCAAAAAAATAAACTCTGTCCTTTAAGCACAGTAACTGTCCTCCTTCAGAAATAGTACTATATCACCAGAGACATTTTGTTTTGTAGAAAATATACATATATACACAAATATGTATGTGGGTATAATGTATATCTTGTATTGTGTGTATTGCAGACATACATGTTAAATTACATCATTTTGCCCTAAGTTTCCTAAAGAAATATTCAAAGATTTTGTGTTAAAAGTATCTAGAGATTGCATTATCCTTGTGTGTGACCACTTGAAGACCAATGGCCTTTGATTCAGGGCTGTGGCTGTAGCTCAGCTGGAGAGTCTTTGCCTAGCATGCATGAAACACCTGTGTTTGATCTGAAGCCCAGCAAAATATATTTATAATTTTTATAGATATCTTATTGATTATTACTAGTAATTACTCTTGGTATGGAATAATTTAACCCATATTAATGACTATGTTACTAAGAACTGTGGCCCATTCTCATTGTTTAGCATTATTCTACCCTTCAACCTTAATTATGTGCATTCAAGCCCTTGCATTTGGTAAAATTAAACCCAGGCTTTATTCAGAAACGATGAATTCAAGTATACTGGAAAATCCAGATGGAAGTTTTGACTGCTTGTCAATGTAACTCAGCCTTTAGTAACCTGTACACAGCAGGGTATTGCAGAAGAAGCCACTCAGATATTTGGTTGCAGAGCTGCTTCAGTTGTTAACAGTTTGCACAGTGGCAGGTCACTCCCCAAAGTGGCCTTTGCATGGCTTGAATCTCCAGTATTCATGAATGCAGACCCATTACTTTCTATCACAATGACAGAAAAGAGATCAAAATTTGAAATGGACAGTGGAACACTATCTTTAGAAATATGATTCAAATGTTAGGCATGCTTTGGAATTTTGAACAAATAACTCCAGTGTACCCTCTGCCAGACACTTATTGTTTGATAGTAAGTAAGGAGTTGTAACACCCATCTTCTTTTTTTTATATGTATATGATTTTTATTAAGTATCAAATAAAATAACATATATTCATAAGATAATTAAATTCTGCTGAATTTTTTTGCTTTACAATTTTTTTTATTTTCCTGTACTACAAATCTACTCCATACAGTCTTTTTTTGTCTTCAAGTTTTCTTTTTTTTATTGAAGTTTTGTGTACTTCATACAACATTTCTTAATCAAGTTTAGATCCAAGTTCAGATCCAATTCCCTTCCTTGCCCCCTCCCTGCCAGAGCACATGCATTCTGCCATACATGTCTTACATCTTTTTCTCAGTCTTTTTAAAATTTTTGATGCTGAAATTTACTGTTTTGGGAATAAGTTTACTGTTTCAGTATGTTCTTTGATCCAATCATGTTGTTGATGTTGTTGTTCCAATTTATATTGTTCCAAAATATGCCTATATGGTTGTCACAGATATACCAAAATTATAACCTCTGATAATAAACTCTAAGATTAATTCCAAAACATGTTTAGAGGGTTTTACATTTTGATAGTGGGATTGTATGCAGGTAAAGAGGCAATGTTACTTTGCTTTCCTATATTACCTAGCAAGTTGATGAGTAACATCAGGCATTATATTTACTAAAAACCAAAGAAATAAACAATTATTCAGTTTGCCTTCTAAAGAGAGAATCCACAAATGAGGGACACCATATGTCATTTTTTTTTTTCTGGAACTGTGATACCTCACTTAGCATAATGGCTTCTAGTTCCATCCATTTACCTGCAAATTTCTTTGTCATCTTTCTTTACTGCTGCATAGAACTCTATTGTGTAAACATACCACATCTTCTCTATCCACTTGTTGGTTGAGGGACACTTGGGTTGCTTTCTTTGTTATTGGGAAGAGAGCTACAACATAGATGTGCATGTATCTCAGTGATAGGATGAGTTGTGTGGGTTTATAGCCAGGAATG
Organism: Rhizomys pruinosus; assembly: GCA_009823505.1. NCBI lineage: Eukaryota > Metazoa > Chordata > Mammalia > Rodentia > Spalacidae > Rhizomys > Rhizomys pruinosus. Next base: position 1,250,859 of record VZQC01009321.1, read on the forward strand.
GTATGGCTGGGTCCCGTGGTAAGCTCATTTTCAGTTTAAGAGTTCTCCACACTGCTTTCCATAGGGGTTGCTCAGGTTTGCATTCCCACCAGCAGTGGATGAGTGTTCCCCTTTCCCCACAACCTTTCTAGCATTTGGTATCCTTTGTTTTCTGGTTTATAGCTAGTCTTATTGGAGTAAGATGAAATCTTATGGTGGTTTTAATTTGCATTTCCTTAATTATTAACGATGTTGAACACTTTTTAAGATATTTCTCAGCCATTGTCTTCATTTGTGAAGTCTCTGTTCAGCTCTTGACTCCATTTTTTGAGTGAGTCATTTGTTTTCTTCCTCTTTTTGGGGGGGGTATTTTTGAGACAGGTTTTCCCTGTAGCCCCAGCTGTCCTGGAACTCGCTCTGTAGACCAGGCTGGCCTTGAACTCACAAAGATCCACCTGCCTCTGCCTCCTGAGTGCTAGGATTAAAGGCGTGCGCCACCACACCAGGCTCCTCCTTTGTCTTTTGAGTAGTTGAGTAGTTTATATACTCTGGATGTTAATGCTCTATCAGATGTATCACTGGTAAAGGTTTCCTCCCACTCTGTGGGTCTTCTCTTCACTTCTTTGATTGTTACTTTCACTGTACAGAAGCTCTGGAGTTTAATAAGGTCCAGTTTGTCAATTGTTGACCTTATTTATTTGTTGCATAGTTACTGACTGATTTAGAAAGTCTTCTCCTATGCTTACATTACTACCAACGTTTTCTCCTATCATTTTCAGAGTTTCAGGCTTCACATTGAAGTCTTTGATCCATTTGGAGTTGATTTTTGTACATGGTGAGAGGTAGGGGATTTCAAGTGCATACAGTCGTGACATCCTTTGGTTGTTAATGCAGTGTGTAAAGTTAGAACACAAACTTCTTTATATGGTCATCTCAAATATTATGATTTAAAAATACTACATTGCTGTTTCCTTTTGTCAGTACATCATAAGACAATGTACAATTAATTTCAGGACGAGTCTTAGGAACTCATGAATTTGTAATTACCCAGGTTGTTGGAGGAAAAATGACTGACTTGGGACGTCTTGGTGCTTTCATCACCAAAGTCAAGAAGGGTAGCCTGGCGGATGTAGTGGGACACTTAAGAGCAGGTAAGATTTCCTTCAATATTTAAACAATGTGCTCTCCCAGTCTGAGTTATTTATATGTGTGAGTTGTCCATAATTCATTTTAATGCATTAATACAGCTATGTTCCTGATACAGATGCTTAGTAATTTCAGTAGTAGATAATTATTACATATGTAGCAATAAGGAAACAGTAGGAGTAAGAATCAGTGTTTATTCATTTAAACAATTGGGTGCAAAATAATAAAAGATTACTTATTTCGTAGCTTCTTAATATTACAACAAATCTACAAATCCAAATCAATTTAGATTTACAAAACTATTCTATTTATATGTTTATTTAATTCTTTGATTTTAAGCTACAGTAATGGTGAGTGGTATTTTCCATGTAAACTCATCTTCATAATGATTACTATACAGATTATATAATGAAATATTTGTGAATTTAAGTGTGAAATATTGAACCACTTTGGTACTGGAGTGTTCATATTTTTTCTGTAGCCTTTAGTGACATAGTAAAATTGAATTGTATCATTGAATGTATCCATATGTATCATAGATTCAGAAACAATCTATTTGGAAACTCTTTGGGGGGCCAGAGAGTTGGCTCAGTGGTTAAAAGCCCTGGCTGTTCTTGTAGAGGACCCAGGCTTGATTCCCAGCATCCACATGGCAGCTAACAACTGTCCTTACACCCATTCTGGGGCTTCCAAAGTCTCTTCAGGCCTTCAGGAGCACTGCACACATAGGTGTCCTTATATACATGCAAAAAAAAGCATCCTTAACTCCAGTTGCAGGAGATCTAATTCATTCTTCAGACCTCCATGAGCATTGCACCCAGTAGGTGTCATTACATACACGCAGACAAAACACTCATTCATGTAAAATAAAAATAATTATTTAAAATTTTTAAAACTGTTTTGAAGTTTGTATTTTTCCTTTTAGTTAAAATCACAATAACCCATTTATTAGTTGATTTCATGGGAGAGTTTAGTGGAAGTGTTTGGTTAGAGGGCATCTTATAGATTTGCCAAGCAATCAGAAAAAGAGCAAAGTGCGTAAGCTAGAGTGTTGTTCTATAGTTACACATATAGCACATAGAGAGAGTACATGTCCAGCCTTTAGTTTCCAATCTTAAACCTTCATCATTCTTAAAAACTTCAGAAAAATATTATGGCTCTAGAAGAACTGTCTGTGCAATTCACTACCAATATAACAACCTAAAAGTTTATTCCAAGTAATTTCTTTTGAGCAGTGTCATGACTTATGGAGGTAACTTAATGAGGGTTTTTTCTCCACTTACTATGCAGCTTTAAAAGAAATAAAGTTTGGGACTGGAGAGATGGCTCATCTAGTAAGAACTCTGGCTGCTTAGGATTTAGTTCCCAGCACTCACATGATGGCTAACCATCTACACGATTATAACTGTATTTCCAGGGGTATCAGACACTCTCTGGCCTCTGCAGACATTGCTTGCACATGGCGTACTTACATGCAGGCACATCACTCATATACATAAAAAAGAAATCAATCCAAAAATTTAGGAAAAAAAATTGAGACAGGATCTCCTATATAGCTCTGTCTGGCCTAGAACTCACTATGAGGACCAGGCTGTGTTAAACTTCACAAATATCCACCTTCCTCACCTTCCGGAGTGCTGGAATTAAAGAGGCATGCCACCATACTGGGCTTTCTGTACAATTTTAAAGATATACAGGGAATGATATTCTACTCTTTTAAAACAAAAAGAGACAAGTTAATGACTCAACAGGAAAGTAATGGAGTCATTATGTCAGTAAACTTCCTCTTTGCATAGTGACTCAAATATAAATCTGAAAAAATTACGGGAATCCCAAGTTAGCTAATGGGAGCAAACTTTAGCAATAGAAAGGATTTGCAAAGTATAACAAATTGGGGTTTTACGGTTATGTTTTCATCAGATGATTCATGAAGGAGTTAAGTGTTCGTTGTATATAAAGTGATTTAAGAGTGCCGACTGCTCTTGCAGAGGACCCGGATTCGATCCCCAGCACCCACATGGCAGCTAAGAACTGTCTGTAACTCCAATTCCAGCAGAACTCCAGTTCCAGGGGAATCTGACACCCTCTTCTGACCTCCGAGGCATTGCAGGACACGGGTGCACAGACCTGCATGCAGACAATACATTCAAATAAATAAATAAATAAATAAATAAATAAATAAATAAATAAATCTAAAAAAAATTAAATGAGCTTTAGTGATTATTTTCATTCATTTAAAACCCTCATGATGATCTGAGAGCCTGACAGATTGAATCTAAAATGTTAAAAAAAAATCAACTAAATTGACTACAAAATGCACATAGTGGCTGGACCGATGGCTCAGTGATCAGGAGCATTGACTGCTCTTGAGGATGACTTGGGTTTGAATCCCAGCTCCCACGTGGCAGCTAACAATAGTCTGTAACTCTAGTAGCTGGGCATTACACACCTACTTCTGACCTCTATGGACGTTGCACAACATGAATGCATTTACACACATAAAGGCAATGCACTCATACACATAAGAATAATAAATAGAATTTATAAAAACACATTCAGTGTGCTTTTTGCTTGTGAGGTTGATTTATTTGGACAAAATATGGTTTTTGTTTTTGTTTTGGTAAACTCAATGATAAAAACTGATGCATATATTGCAATGAAGGAATTGGCAATTATTCCAAATATTGGCATATAACTATTCTTAGCCTCTGAAAACAACTGTCATGTTATTTTATGTTTTAGCTTTATTCAGAATTTGGGATCTTCCATCCTCTCATAGCTTTTTGTGGGCTTACTGACTTTCAAGGCTGAACAAGTCTCTGCTGCTAGATCTGAAACACAAAACTGGCACCTACATACTCATTAGTAAAGATCCTGCAATGTCTCTTTATCTTTTGTTCAACCCCAAGCTCTGTCCCTCTATCCTCTGTGAGCCTGCGCAGCCCTCTGGCCCTGTCATTCTACCTATGTTCTAGGAAGCTTTTTTGAAACTAGGAGCCTTGATCAGCACTAGCTGTCAACCTGCTCTGCCTGTTGACATGCTGTCTTCAGTGCTCATAGTTTAAAGTGTTTCTGGATATTCCAACTACATCAAAAGCTAATTACTACCTCTCTGGTTCTACCTGGTTTTACTTCTATTCCTCAATACTTCAGATTGCAGAAAACATATTATCTAATGTTTCTATGTTTGTTGCTGCATTATATATCCACTACAAATACAAAAAAAGTGTCATATTTATCTTTATAGTCTCATTACACTCTTGTCTGAGATTATTCATGTATAAAATAACAGTATTAGATATTTCCTGGATTAGGTTTTATAGAGTTATTCATAAATTAAAGCATGTATTAATTTGATATTAAAAGTTATGCATCTAGGTTACTTTTAATAGGTAATTTATTTTATATTTTATAATGGGTTTCTTTTGCAAAATCATTATTGCAAATCATTATTGAATAGTAAAATCAGCTTAATTGTTTATATTTACAATTTTAAAATGGGGTAGAGCAAAACATAATAGGAATTATCAGGGTAAGCACTGTTTTATAAAATATTTTCCCAGCTGGGCATGGTGGTGCATGCCTTTAATCCTAGCACTTGGGAGGCAAAGGCAGGCGAATCTTTGTGACTTCAAGGCCAGCCTGGTTTACAGAGTGAGTTCCAGGACAGCTGGGGCTACAGGGAGACCCTGTCTTGAAAAGATCAAATATATATATATTTTTTCCCAGGATATATGTAAATGTGCCCATGCATATATACATATTAACCTTATATTTGTACGAGAAACTGTTATGTTAAATTTTATTCCTTTTTGTCAATTAAAAAATGTTTCTAACAAATATTTATTTATTTTCTTGCATTTTCTCTTATCAATGAAGTATATGTATTGCCTATATAAAAATATTCTAGGTATACCTGCTTTTGTGAAATTATTATAAATTTTAAGTTATTGTTAATAACCACATTGTTTTTCTTTACTAAATCAAAGCAGTACACATGCTTTTTATTTTACAGAACCAAGTTCTTAGAAAATAAGAAATACTTTAAAGTAGTTCTAGTAATTTTTTTTCCATTTGTTATAAAAATTATTTGATCCTAAACTTTGGCTTTATATTTTATATACCTTAAAGTGTGTAATGATATTCAGCACCGAATGTACTGAGGTCCCTAATGTTTCTAGATGCTAGGAACAGAATAAACATGAACATCATGAAAGTAAGCCATTTCAGTCTGCTGCCACATCTGGGACATTTGACCTGAGCCTGCCACTGGGAACTGAAGAGTCCACTGCAGAGGGCCATTTGGGATCTAACAGCTTTCTGTCCAAGTGATCTATAGCTAAAAACCATAATCATAACTCTCGGTTGTCCTATATATTTTTTTTTGTTGTGGTGGGACATCTCTGTCCTTTACTGCTCTTGGACTATTTCACAATTTAAGCAGTACTGTTAATTTTTATTGTTTCCAATATTTCCTATTCCTACTTTAATATTCACTACATGATCCATATAGAATGTATGTGTTTTGAACATCTGGAAGTGGGTTAACTGTCATGCAACAATTTTTACATCTGCTTGCTTTGTTACTGCCACAGCTACCCGTATTACCTATGGATATGAATCTAAATCCTTTCATGCATTTTATTCTGTTGTGCATCTGACGAAGACGAATGAGCCTGATTTATAGTTTGAAAAATGATACTAGATAATGTGTATTGATTTTTTTATCAAAAAATAGAATGAATGTTCATTTTAATGAGTCTTCACATACAAAGCCACCTACATTTATTATATGGAGGGCATGCGGCTAATCATTTTTACTGTTTTCAAATAGGCTATGCTAATTTCCATTCCATAGCATGAGATTATTTTATATTATTTCTGGTATATCTAAAAAATAAAGGCATTTTTTTGTATTGGACTATTTTCAGTGGCCAGTAGTATTTGGGGAGGATAAAAAAACAAAGAAAACAAAGTAATCGTGGTTAGAACCATTTAGCTGACATTTTCTAATGGTCATTTTGCTTTTGAGAGCAGAGCCTTGAAAATTAAATTATTTGTATATGGTTTGCATTTCTTTGTTTAAAAAAAGAGAAAAGATAAAAAAAAAGCAAAATACATAAGGTAAAAAAATGCCCTTTTTTTTAAATTTAAGGGGATGAAGTTCTAGAGTGGAATGGTAAACCCCTGCCTGGAGCCACAAATGAAGAAGTTTACAACATTATTTTAGAATCAAAATCAGAACCTCAAGTTGAAATTATTGTTTCAAGGCCTATTGGGTAAGGCTAAAAAAAACTTACTTCTTAAGTTTAGTAAATTACATGTATTAGCAGGGTTTTAAAAAGAAGTTTATACATTCATACAGTACATGTTAGCATGGATAGCTTTATTCCATCTATTTGGGCATATTTATTAGGCTTAAAATACTCACTTTTCAACATAGAATATGAACTTTCATTCGTATATTTATATTTTAGAAGCTCCACAATATAATATCAAAATTATTGACATGCATTTTTACAAAAGCAGAAATATAACAAAATATTTTATTTTAGTAGATGACTATTGATAATTAGTAATTCTAATTTAATCAATAGTATTTCCTTTAGAGGAAAAATTAGCCAACTCATCCTCTTGTAGTATTTAAATTATTAATGATATGATATGTCTCTATGAACATTTTATTTCTCTACAGAGGGGAGAATATTTTTTTCATATACTCATGACACAATGCTTCTTTTATTTAAAACCAAGCAAAAAATATTAAATAACCAGATGTTTGAGTTGCTACACTTGATATATTTTAAAACTTAAATTTTTAGCATTTTTCAATTATCTACATCTGATAAAATGTTTAATTTATCTATCTGTAGTTCCCAGTAATGATAGATTTTTTTTTAAACAAACCCCACAAATCAAAATTGTTCTTTCCATTCTAAAGTTTTTAGTAGGCATTTTGAACTGTGCCACTATAGTGAGGTCACTATTTTAATTTATTCTCAGAAATAAATTTTTGTTTCTTTTCTCCAGGATAGTGTAGAGCTATTAATCTGATATATTTATTGTTGAAAACTGATAACTTTAAATTTTATTGTTTCTATGAATATATGTCAGTGAAAAAACATACAAGAAAATATAATAACCCTAATAATGATGAAATGAAAATGTATAATCATATTTCAACATTAGTATATAAAACTCTAAAACAAAAAAGCTTATAACTATTTTAAGTGGTGGTAACCAAAGGAAAGTATTGAAGGTATTTCCAAAAGTATTATAGATTATCAGATTTTTAACATAGGACCATAATTTATGCTAGTTTTATAAAACATAATTCTAGATATGAAGGATATATGAGACTGGAAAAGAGGTAAGTAAGTTGGGAAAAGTATTAAAGTTTATAAACAAGCACTGTGGGCATAGCCAAATACTTTAGAGATGCATGGTGCTTTCAGATTAATTAGATAAAATGATGATTAACCATGACTTAAGAAAACAAAAGACGATTAAGGTAGACTGGAATAACAATATACTATTTATACTTTTATGCTATTACTTTTAAAATAATTATATATCTATCCAAGCACTAAATTTTCATGAATTATTTAATTCGAAGCGATATTGAATAAAATGATTGTGCTTGGCCAAAAGTCAGAGCTGGCCTAGACGTTTATAGAATAATTCTTGTTGTATTTTAGTAACAGTGTTTAATCCATTTCTATTCAGTTAGTATAATTAGCTTTAATTCTAAAGCATATACTTACTCATAATTTACTGATGTAATGATCTCAAGAATCATTGAAGATATAACTCATATGACCATTGTTACACAATAAAGGCATAAGCTATCTTTGGATAACCAATATTTAAGTGAACCCACAAAATATAATACCTTTGTCTTTTATGATTATAACTTACAATCATAATAATTATTTATTACTCTGCAGGACTGGACAAATGACTCCTGGTTCAGAGCACTTACTATTTTTACAGAAGACCAGAGTTCAGTTCCTAGTACCCACATATAGTTTCACGACTGCTTTCAACTCCAGTACTAAGTAATCCAACACCTTGTTCTGGGCTCCTGCATGCACCTAGTGCATATAAACTCATGCAGGCAAGCACACATACAGATAAAAAAAAAAAAAAAACTTTAAAAAATGCTCTTTGTCACATGCCTTTTGTCTAGCAATAATTAAGAAAACTTAAGTGAAAATTTGTGCATGGAAATATTATAGAAGCAATTAATGTTAAATGATTGCTTATTCAAAATCACTTAAGGTTTTTAAAGCAAATTCCTCTCATATAACACATGAAATTCAAGATCAGTAGCCTGCTTCAAAGTTCCATATTCTGTTTCCCAATTGACTGTGCACATTTTTCAGAGAATGCAAACTGGTTAAAAGGTGATCTTTCTTGGTTTAAAAATAATATTTCTGTTTTGTTTATCTGAACTTAGAAGAAATTATCGGTAGGAAAATAGTTGTATCAAATTATATCAATCAATTATAGTCTCCATTAAAAGTTATATACTTTATTTATTTCTAATTAACATGAAAACATAAAGCACAGGATTTTTAATAATTTATAAATAATTTAAAATGTAGGTAATTATGAAATCACTTTGCACAGAAATGTTGAAACGAGGTTCTGGAGAGATGTCTCCGCGACAGAAAGCAGTGGCTGCTCTTGCAGATCCTCAGTTTCATTCCTGGGACACACACGGTGGCTAACAGCTCTCTCTAACTCCAGGTCCAGGGAATCCAATGCCCTCTGTGACCTCTGTAGTCACTGCACGACATGGTTGCACTTATATACATGTAGGCAACAAACATATAAAATAAAAATAATAAATTAGTATAGTTTTACAAAAGTTAAGATAATTAAGAAACATATAGAGGGGCTGGAAAGATAGCTCAAAAATTAAGAGCACTGGCTACTCTTGCAGAGGACCAGAGTTTGGTTCCTAGCACCTAAATGGTGGCTAACAACCACTGTCATGATCTCCCACTCCAGAGGATCTGACGCTCTTTTCTGGCCTATGTAGAGACTCATGCACATATGTACATGCAAGCAAAAAGCACACATAAAATAAGAACTAAATAAAATAGTATTTTTTAAAATAAAACAAATAGAGAAAAAGTATTTAAAGTTCAAAGTGAATTTAGGTTTTAAGGTAAGTGATTAAATCTAATTAACTAATATGTTGAAAATTCTGTTGAAACTAAGTCCAGTCTGCTTTAATACGTCATGTTAATTCTTGCATATTATTAATTCTCATTAAATTGTTACTAAAATATTTTTGGAAAGTGTGAAGCAAAGTAGTTTTGCGCCTTGCACAAATCAAGGTGATCTAGGTTCTTAAGTAGTACTGAGGACACAGTAGATAATGGCTTAAGATGAAATAATCATAAAAATTCTTTCAGAGTATTTGTGAGTGTGTCAGGAGTGAGTGTTCTCACAAATCACTTTCTAACCATGTAATATAATATCCATACATTTAGCAAACGTCTGTATAGAGATGAATCTCTATAAAGGGTATATATTTGCATATATGTATATGCTGTGTATATATTGTATGCACTTATATACAAAAATTTTGCCTTTTTTGTTGCAAGCTTGAATCATCTTTAATTTCCAACGCAATTCATTCTTTTTAAGTTTATTAACTTTGCCCGTGATATTCATCATTTCCTTTTATTATGAAGAGATATTCTCCATCCCTTTCATTCAGTAAACTCTTTCAGATGTGTTTGTAAAGCATATTACTGATTTGTAAAATTTGTGTCATTTTGATTTTTCTAGAATTGAAATAAAATATTACCTTTAACATTTTTTATTTCCAAAACCTGCTGTTTTGGTAGTAAAATATTGTGGTGATTTTATCCACAATATTATTCTGATTGTTGTCATGTTAAACTGTTTTCCTCTTAAATATATGAAACTTATTTTTATTGCAGTTTTCTTTTGTGTGGTGTTTGACATTCATGCACATTAGTGGTTACCTAAGTAGGAACGTCTCCATTTCTACATCTCTAAAGACCCCAAAGGACTTTTCATCACTGAAATAAAATGAGCAGAAATAGCTGCAGGCAATGTAATTCATGTAATCAGATTTTCACTATAGCCTGTTTCTTTTAGTGACATCCCCCGGATTCCTGAGAGCTCCCACCCTCCTTTGGAGTCCAGTGAGTATAGGATTTTCTTAATATGTAATACACTGAACTAAATTGGAGAATAATGATTTATCGTTTTTTTTTTTTTCAGCTATTCAGTATTAAGTAGTTGATGTCACTATTCTTAGGCTGTCTCAATTAATTGCAAATTTGGAAACTGACATGTCAATGAGATCCTTCTTTACTATATTTTCTTCTTTTGCTTATTTTTGAGGCCATATGTTGTACTTCAGTTCTCTCCATTATAAACTCAAGATCTGTTCAGGGCTCATTTACTGTATCAGTGCTGTTAGATTATTTTGCAAGGTAGTAGGTTCAAGATGGACACCGTAAGGGATTACTGGGGATAAGGTGTTCATCAGAAGTGTTATTAACTAACGTTATAGACAGACAGACAGATAGACAGACAGACAGACAGAGCAGTGTTGCTTGGAGGGGGCTCTGCTGTTCAGCCCCCAGCACCAGAGGCAGACAACATGGCAAGGTGTCTGAACAGAGGGATCAGAACCCACATGGAAGAAGCAACAGCTATTCTTACAGCTTTCCGAGAATGGGGATTTTCACAGTAAGAGCTTGCTGCCTGGCTTTCTGATTCCTAAGCAGGAATCAGGGAAGGGAATGAGGAGCAAGATGTGTGGAGCCAACATATCCTTGGATGGTAACTGTCTTCCCAGGTGAGAAATCCTGGACATCTGTTAGCTAAGGACTCACAGAGCCTGTTTCAATAAGGTGCCTACTAGTATCTGTGAGTGGAGGCCTGAGCAGACGTTGGATTCTAACAATATAGTCTTACAAAGAGTAGTTCTATTTTCTGTATACAAGTATTTATTGTGGGCTGGGTGTGATGGACACAAGATTGCAATCCCAGCTCATAGAAGGCAGAAGGACTGCAAGTTCAAGGGCAACCTTTGTTACTTGCTGAGAAACTGTCTCAAAAAGAGAAATATTGTAATATTTGAATACTCAGTTTGACTGATAAGCATAACAGTTTTCAGGTGTGGTCTTGATACACAAGGAGATTAATTGTGACACCGACAGTGTCAGATATGGTGATAGAAGTCCATAGGTGTAGTAAATTTTACTAACATGAGAGTATTACAGAACTGTGAGGGTAGAGTGGTGAAAGAATTATCCACAGAGGAGGTAAAGTTGCTTAGAGTGCAGTAAGATGATATTGTGTACAGTAATACAGATAGATAATGAAAGTTTATTGATAATCTGAACCTGATTCAAAAATTACCTCAATATATTTTGGCATTAAATTAGTGTTTGGGGCTCAATTCTTTGGGTGTTAATAACACAGTTCACCTTATATGACTATCAAATATAAGTTGATTTAAAGGGAACTCAGGAATAGTGATGAGAAGGGAGAGAGTCCATGACTGTGCTGAACCAGGACCCAGTGGCCAAGTTGCCATACATAAGCTATCCCATGCCTGGAGAGATGGCTCAGCAGTTGTTAAGAGCCCAGGTTGTTCTCAGAGGGTCCTGGGTTTGATTCTCAGAACCACCTGCTAGCTAGCAGCCACCTGGAACTCCAGTTCCAGGGGATCCGATGCACTCTTCTGACCTCCATGTGCATTGCATGACACAGGTGCACTTACACACATACAAGCAATACACTCATACATGTACAGTAAAAATAATAAATAAAATATTTTTAAAAACAAAGCAAAAGACAACAAAAAGCTACTACATCATAGTTTTCTACATTCTGGAGCTGGGTCCAGATTTGGTTTTGTGTTTTCTGATGACCAATACCAAGAGATAACATGGGACAAGTTCAGTAAGTAATAATAATAATTGATTAGATTAAATACAAACTTATCTTAGTATTGAAGCCAACACTGTCATAAGCAACTGTCCCTGAAAGTTGGTGAGATTAGTCTAAAGAAAGATGATTAAAGAGAAATCATGATATGTTAAAGCTTTATTTCATGTAGGTGGAAGAGTACTTTGCCAAGCACAAAACGATGGCACGTGGGTTATTCAGACCCGATTATGGAATGTAGGAAAGAAATGTGTGGGTCGTACAACTTCAGGCATTGTGCACACAGAGTATTCCTTGGTGAAGCATTTGCTAAGTTTCGAATGAATGTATGTTGAAGGTAATACCCAGAGGGGCAGTTGCATTCTGTGGGTATTCTGTTCCTCAACATGTGCCAGAGTACAGAGTGTATTCAATGGCTAGGATAAAATCTGGCCTCCTCAGCCGGGCGTGGTGGCGCACGCCTTTAATCCTAGCACTTGGGAGGCAGAGGCAAGCGGATCTTTGTAAGTTCAAGGCCACCCTGGTCTACAGAGTGAGTTCCAGGACAGCTGGGACTACAGGAAGACCCTGTCTCAAAAGACCAAAAAAAAAAAAACAAACAAAAAAAAAACTGGCCTCCTCTTCATGAAGGGAAGCACGTGGTCTACAGTGAATTTTAATGACAAGTAGAATTTCCAGAAGGTTAAAAATTTTTTTTGTGGCTTATAACATCTCCTAACCACTTGTCACCCTTTATAGAGAAACCACAGTTTGCGGATTAGCATACCATCCAAGCATCTGTGTCTATACTCACAGCTTAGCTTGATATAATAATTAGTACTGCTTAAATGCCTGTACATCCAATTGCTTGTGCTTTGTTAGTATGACTAAAAAGGTATCACTGCATAAGCTGTCAACCCATGAAGGGAAACAACCTGAACAGACTAGAGTCCAAAATGACAACTCCAAAGAAAGTAGACTGTTTTCTTCTCACCGACTTGTGCCCCTTTCCCAAAGCCCAGGGAACAAATTGTGGAAGAGGAGGCATGGTAGAATGTAAGGGCTGCGGAGAGATAGGGGTGAATCATGAGACTACAGCAATATAGTCTGGACTCCTAATTGATCAACATGCCTGTGCATACAAGCTTCTCCAACTGGACTATGGGAACCTTGGGTTGTTCAAAATTTGGACATAGATACTTGCAAAATGCACCAATTACCTAATTGTACCACAATACTTAACACAGCAGATGCCATCTTCTTATCGTGAATATAGAATCCCTGTACTTTAAGCTAGATTTATGAAGTAGCTTACATGAGCACTGTCCATCAGAAATGTGATAACAGTCTATCAAGTTGAAACAAAAGAACACAAGATCTTATTAGGTCATTTAACATGTAAATGGAGAATTAAACAAAAACAAAATAACTTTCTAGAACTACCCCATGAAATATACAATCTACCTTGAATGCTGTCAACTTTGATTTTGTGGTGGGACAAGCCTTTAATCCCAGCACTTGGGAGGCAGAGGCAGGTGGATCTCTGTGAGTTCAAGCCCAGCCTGGTCTACATAGTGACCTCCAGGCAAGCTGGGACTTAAGGGAGACCCTGTCTCAAAAAGACAAAACAAACAAACAAACAACAACAAAACACAAATAGCAGATGTACTTAACAATTTTGTTTAAAGGTTTTATTCCATACACTGACAAATGTTCATTTTCTTTTCTCTCATTTTAGGTTCAAGCTCCTTTGAATCTCAGAAGATGGAGAGGCCATCCATTTCTGTTATTTCTCCAACCAGTCCTGGAGCTCTAAAAGATGCCCCGCAAGTGTTACCAGGGCAACTTTCTGTATGTATTTTGTACATAATGAAAGAATGTGAGGATTCGCTCTCTGTTTTGAGTGTGTCTTTAAAAGATCCCTTCCTTTCCTGAAACCAGCAGGAAATACCTAGTCATTTAGCACCTCATCTACTTCCTCAGTATTTTATACATTTCTTCAGCTGTTCTTTTCATATATTTGAACAGAAATTTTATTGAACTCTGCACATTAACTGATAAATGGTAATGTTTTTAAAACATCCATTAGTCTGAGGATGTTAAATAAATGTCTCCAGGATAAATACATATTCTCTTGTCTTAGAAAGTCATATTCAATTTCCTTACCCACTTTATGAGCCTGGATCTTTAAAAACTTATGTATAAAAGAATCCCATTAGCTTCTTATACATTTGTTTGTGAAACTGTAGCATAGAAAACACTGAGGAAAAAATACCATTTCACTTCTGTGGGCTTCCTGTCTTAACTGGGAACCATTATGAAAAGCTCATAGATTAAAGCAGAGAATGAGGTATTTGTGCTAATAACTAAAAACAAAGCTTTTTTTTTTTTTTGCTGTACAGATAGTTTGAGTTTTTGCTTTTTGGTGATATGTGCATTTTCATAGTTGTTCATTGTTGTGTTCATTGTTATTTGCAAGTGATATTTTACTTAAACTCCGTTTACTATATGAAATATATTAGTGTAACCTGTTTTGTTTAACTGCCTTGACATTTTTCCCATTATACATGCCTCTCTCATTTTCTGTGTGTGCATATACTGTTAAAGCCCATTTTTGTTATCTAAATAAAAAATCTCTGGTGTTAACTGAAAACTAAAGATTAGGATTCATCCAGATTCAAACCTTTACTCTTCTTACTGTATTCTCACACCTACCCATTAACCATGTATAGTTATTACTTGGTCACAAATATCAAAAGAAATTGAAGTTAATGTGCTGCCAGCACAGATGTGGTACCACATGCTAAGGCCTGATTCGTGGATCAGCATGTTGTTTCTCTCTTTGACTTTAGCAGGAAAACAGCAGCAGCCGCAATATCATTCTGCCTTCATATAGTTTGAAGGTGTCATTTGTACATTAAGCCTTTCTTTGGTTTCCTTCTTTGCATAATAATTAACCTATTCCAGTTTAGTCATTAAAGTTATGTGAGGAAAATGTCAGGAACCATTAGTACCTTATGTAAATTGGGCCTATGGTAAATATCCATCCTGATTTCTTCCTGCCTTTTGTAGACTAATTAACCCTTATTTCAACTTCATACAGCACTAGAAATACTTTTAACTACCTGATATAAAGGCATTTATGGTCACCAACTTTTATGTTTGACAGTGACAGTTGTTTTGATTTCAGTAGTTCCTGGATTAAAAAAATAAATATTATATTTCCATACCCTAAGATATAAATAAATACTGCTGATTTGCCCATTGTGAGTTATGCCTAAAATGTTTATTAAAGAGAAATGTTAACTACTTAGTGGTTGTGGTTTCACATCACTCTTTTTCTTAGAAGCAATATCTGCAGCTTCATTATAATGTCATCCTCTAAATGTAAGGCTAATATTTTATTTAAAAATAAATAATAGTTCCTTTCTGTGTTATTCTAAGGTCAAGCTGTGGTACGATAAAGTGGGACATCAGCTGATTGTAAATGTTCTTCAAGCAACAGATCTACCCACTAGAGTCGATGGTCGCCCTAGGAATCCCTATGTAAAAATGTATTTTCTTCCAGATAGAAGGTAGTGAATTATTTTTGAAAAGTTTGCTAAAATAAGGCATTACTAGAGGAGATAGAATTTCCTCTTCTGGGGCACATTTTCTAAGTACAATATTTTTTTTTCTGAAAGAAAAAGAGTAAATTGTATTATCCTTGGTTGAAAAAAAACCTTCAAGCTTTTTACTTCAAAATAATCTGGCATTTCAAATATGCCTTTTAGTAGAGACACATGATTAAGAATGCATCTTTCAAGCATTTAGAGACACAAATAAGACACCATAGGCCCTATTTTATTTATATAAAATGACTATTAAATTGGGTGGGGGCAGTGGGAGAGACTAAATATCATCAAACTGTATTGTAGGAAATTTCAAAAATTCAATAAAAAATGAAAAAATTTTAAAGGTATGTATTCTTCAGGGAATTTACACTATAACAGTGGTTTATACTGTAATTGAAAATATAATAGATTTTGATGTTATAATATAAGCATAGTAGAAAAGGGGGCTGGAAGTCCTGGAACACCTGCCTTGCTTATGTAAGGCCTTAGGTTTGAACCTCAGCACAAGTTGAGAATTGACTGCTCAGCCCTAAATAAGGCATTTATACAATCCACCCCCTAGGGCTCATAGAACACTGTTGAAGAGGGATTGGAGAGGGTAAGAGCTAGAAAATGGGGAGAAGGGCTGTGAAATGTCAGCTTTGGGGCAAAATACAACAGTTGTAACCATGAACCAGCTGAGGTTCCTTGCACTCAGTCTGCAAAAGAATGTGCCACTCAAGGTTCAGGAATGGATAGGGAAGAGCTCAAAAGATGTCACGCCTGAGGGATGAACCGATGGCTACAAATAGACTCTCAGAGATGGGAGTTACTGCCTTCAGTTGTTTGCTCCCACAAATAGTTCTAAATCAATGATCACACAGACGGTTGAGGTTAAATGCAGTGGGCACAAATAAATTTAAAAAGTCATGAATCTTGGAAAAAAGGGTTTGATAGGGATGAGAATGAGATTAAAAGTCACTGGATGAAATAAGTAATCAGAATGGTGCGTGTGTGTGTGTATGTGTGTGTGTGTGTGTGTGTGTGTGTGTGTGTAATTGTCAAAGAATAAGCTTAATGAATAAAGAATATTAACTGTTATTACACATAGTTGCACTAGATGGCAGCATGCACATGATTTTGCTAGCTCATTTAGGAAACATCTTTATTTTTCAGTGATAAAAGTAAAAGAAGAACTAAAACAGTAAAGAAAATTCTAGAACCAAAATGGAATCAAACCTTTGTCTATTCACATGTTCACCGTAGAGATTTTAGAGAGCGAATGTTAGAAATAACAGTATGGGATCAGCCAAGAGTACAAGATGAAGAAAGCGAATTTCTTGGAGAGGTAATGTACAAAGATTCAAATCAAATGCTTCCTCCAGGTTTTTTTTTTCATATATATATTTTATATAATATATATATAATATATTTTATGATATAATATATACTTAATTATATATATATTATATTAAGTAAAATCAGCTATGAGTACTATCATGTTGTTTGGTAAAGGTCTGATTTAAGAACTGCCTTTTCAGATCCTCATAGAATTGGAGACAGCACTTTTAGACGATGAACCGCACTGGTACAAACTCCAGACGCATGATGAATCTTCACTACCTCTGCCTCAGCCATCGCCATTCATGCCAAGACGGCATATTCATGGAGAAAGCTCCAGCAAAAAGCTACAACGTAGGTTCAATTCATTTTAGTTAGAAGAAATTAATTGTGTTGCCATACCCCATTAAGGATTGCCATTCAAGATGTATTTTCAAAGTTTTATGGTAGATCAAAGTATCAGAAAATTGTTCATATCTCTGAAGAAATTCAGCCAAACTATTTTCTACGTTTTCACAATAAAAGAGTATATGTATCATAGGAGAAGTTGAAAGCTAAATATCTCCAAATGAAAGTTTTCCCATTGCTTAAGTCCTTGGGAGGCTGACTGATGGAATAATTTCTGTCTTCAATAATGGGTTGCTACAAATAAGGTCGTAAGTTTAATTATCACCAGGGCACTTTTAGAATTATCTTTTATAATAAATATATAATTTAAAACATAGTATTATAAGTCTAAGAGATGATTAGGAAAATCCTTTTCTCTCTAGTAATTTCTCTGAGTTATTGGTAGCTATGCAGGTCAACAGCTGAAAGTTAGAATCCTCATTTTGATAATCTGGAATAAATGTTTTGCCTTATCATTGAATATTTCATGTTAGTGTTTCTGGCATCAATCATTTCCTTAAATTTAATGTTCAGTGAAGTGTAACAGGTAAGAAACATGTCTCAATAAAAGCCATGATGCCTTTAAGCACAATGAGTTTGTCAGAGCTATAGCCAAGACAGATCTTTGAACCTGCCTATTTGCCCCATCCTGCTCTATTAGTGGCCACTTAGATGTGCAGGAGAGTACACATTTTGCTATTTGCATTCAATGCAGCGTTTGAAATAAAGAATAAAAAATGATCCTTCAGTGTAACAATATAAGGAATTATTCTGAAAAGGCTTATCCTCCAAGAACAAGCATGTTTCTCTAAAACTCAGTTCAGTGTTTACTTTGAATTATTCTTGTTCAACCGTGTCCTTTCCGTGTCACAAACCAAGCAGACACAGAGGTATCTGTTTGCCTTACTGTTGTGCAGGATCTCAGCGAATCAGTGATAGTGACATCTCAGATTATGAGGTTGATGATGGTATTGGAGTAGTTCCTGCAGGTGCGTGGGTGAAGAGCATGGCCCTGCTTCACTGTCTGCTTGTCCTCACTGTCAACTTCCAGGCTTCTTCAGGATACTGAACTGGAGGTCTATAGTGGAGAAAAATCAGTATTATGTTATTCCATGGTGACTTATGCTTCAAATTGTTAAGAAAGTTTAAAATGGATTAGTTTCTACAGATTCACATCCTTATTTATTTGAAATAGTTAGGTTCTTCCTTAGAAGCATCCCTCAATAGGTGAAACAAAAATCATACTTTCACAATGCTCTGAGCATTAGTGAAAATGTGGATTTCATTCTGAAAGGATATTTTTAATTCTGTTACATAAATTTCATTCACTTGTGTTTTATATTTGTATTTCTATGATTTTCCTTCCTCTATTTCTCAAAATACTGTAGCCTTCCATGGAATATACTGAGAAAGGTGCATGGCAGGGTTTCAAGTTGCATGTAGCATGGCTATAGCTTTTAATGCTTCTGTGATGTGTTTACCGTTTTACACCTGTAACATGTGTGTTTCTTTAAAGATGAGAAAATACTCACAAAAGAGTTGATACTCCTTTGAAGTGTGTGTCTTTTTGTCTTTGTACAAGTTGCCAAAACTTTTGTTCAAATTTACATTTTCCATCCAGTTTTGGTCAGGAATTATGTAAAATCAAGGACCAATGGCTTACATTATTTGCATTGGTCCTGTCTGGTTTCCTTTGTTTAATCCAGTAAAATGGAAATAAATGTTCACATGAGAATGAAAAGAGACATTCCTGGGCTACTTAACTTGAATGATTATAGGCAACTCATTAGAATAATATTTACATATGTGTCCTTAGTTTATGTAATGTCTCTTTTGAGGATGCACATAATCTGAGGAGGGTGATTTTAGTAAAATTGATAGATTTCTACACTAATGAGTAAGACCATAATTTGGAATGTTGTATGGGGCTTTCTGAAATGTGACATCAAATTTTGGAGACTTTTTAAAAATCAGCCTTACTTTTTCTCTATCATTCAAAGAAAATGGTTACATGTGAAAGGAGCAAAGATATTTAAAATAAATCAGTTTTGTGCACACTTAAAGCACATACATATCACTCTTTGATATTAGAATAGCAGTGAATGCTTTGAATAATAATGAAAAACATTCTGTATTAAGTATTATAGTAATGAATTATATTCTCAACAAAACCTTTCATATAAAATAAAATTGCATATTTTAATGAAATTGAATTGCAAAATATGGTTATCAATTTAGAACACTGTCAGTCTTCAATTCATGGGAATAAGATTGTTTCTGCTAAGGTCGTCCAAAAATTCTTGGCTGTTGATCAGCCTTAATGCTATTAACAACTTCTGTAAATAAATTTCACTTCTGTGAGTACTCCACATTGTGCTCACCTTTTCCATACTTTTATAACGAGGCAGCGTCAGATGAGTGAATAGCCTTTAATCCCGGCACTCAGGAGGCAGAGGCAGGCAGATCTCTGTGAGTTTAAGGCCAGCCTGGTCTACATATCGAGCTCCAGGACAGCTCAAAAAGACAAAAAAGTGGCACGTTTCTTTTTCTTTCTCTGAGATACAGCATGCATATCAATTTCAACAAGTATTATGGGACTTCCTATTCATGGGGATTAATTCTTGGGCAACACACACACACACACACACACACACACACACGCACACACACACATAGCCTTAATAAAATTATTTTTATCCAATACTCAAATATATCTGTCAAAGTGTTTGATACCACACATCGTCTTCATTATACAAAAATCAATGTTTCAATTTATTTTTCAAATAGGATTGTTAGTTTTATCAAGTATTGGAAATGTAATAAACATAGCTTAATAATAGATGATAATAACTTACATAACCAATAAGTAATGTTTAGGTTTTAGATGTCGCTTTACTAGCTAATAAAGGGAGTCATGCAGTCCCTTTACTGTTTCAGATATGTACTTTCTTGATCTGATATTTAGACCTAAAAGACCATCTAAAGATATGTAAGGCAAATATAACTTAGCAAAGACATGCACTTCTTAAAAGATTTTTCTCAGCCTTTAGATTTAGACTAATATACAGTCACATCAGACTGGTGGGGAGTCAGTTTGTCTTTTACAAATGAAGTTTAATGATGTTTTTAATTATGTAACATCTGCCAAATAAAATATAGACACTAATTTGAGTTGCTCAGTTAATGTTGCCATTATTGAAGTACTTTTCATGCACTTGTAAGAGTACCGTTTCCTTTCATCAGACATTATTTTTTATTTTCCTTAAACTAACAGATAATAATGGCAATTGAAAAAGAAACACTTTTATGTTTTATGTGAACCAAATCAGGCATAATATATACCTTTTACTCCAAAGGGAGAAATGACCATTACAATTCATGTTTAATGCAATTAGGTTAAATGTATTTATTTAGTGATGGTAAATTCACACAATGCTGGATGAGTTTTAGATATTTGGGGTAGATTTGATCCCTTTAGTAGGGTTTATCTGTCCTGGTTTATTTTCATAATGATTTCCATTCACACACTATATACCTTTGAAAATTGCAGTATTATTTATGGTTGTCAGTATTCATAATCAGTATTTGTATAATGTAGATCTGCTACTCCTGTTTGTTAATTATATATTTCCATTAAAATTAGCAGAATCTTTTCATTTCTATAATTAGTGGCTATAATTGTAATACAACTAAATAATTTATCCTTTAGGAGAAAAATTCAGAAGCTGGAGAGATGGCTCAGTTAGTAAGACGCTTGCTGCACAAGCATGGAGACCTGAGCTCAGGTCCTGCATCTCCATGTAAAAGGAGAGGCAGGTGTGGGGATGTGTGCTTGGAATCCTAGAGCTAGGGAACTAAAGGTGGGAGCATCCCAGGGACTCCTTGGCCAAACTGAATCATTGAGCTCTGAGGTCAGTAAGAAACTTGTCTCAAAGAACACAGTAAAGAGAAATAGAGGAAAATACCTGATACTGGTTGACATCTGACCTCCACACTCATAGGCATACTGGTACATGTGTACATGCACAAACATACATACATATATATGTATATATATACATATATATGCATACATACAGAAACATATATGTATATATCACCTAAGAAAGACAAGAATACAAATGATAGTTCAAATAAATTGATTAAATTTAAAGAAAATTGAAATTTTCAACATTTATTTGTACATTAACTACATAGTTTCTCTCACTGCTTGATCTGTGTTGCTGAATAGTCACTAACTCAGTCATTCTTTTGAATGAAATTGTACCCCTACTCATCCTGATGTTTGCGGCATAAGCTTCATGTTAATGTTTAGTATCCCCATGGTAGTTTAGAGCCTAACGTTAACGTGTTCTTCTGCATGTCTATCTTACATTCTATGTACATATACTTAAAGCTTTTGAAGATAAGGCTAATAATACTGATTGCATGGCACTTTATATTAGAAGATTGATGGCTGCCTCAATATTATTTCATATTTCCTGGTTAATTTTTTGCTGTAAAACAGAATAGTAACAATTCTTTTGTGTGTGCTCTTGTTAGTGGGTTATAGATCTAGTGCTAGAGAAGGTAAATCAACAACATTAACAGTGCCGGAACAGCAAAGAACAACCCATCACCGCTCACGTTCAGTGTCTCCTCATCGCGGCGATGATCAGGGAAGGCCGCGCTCACGTTTACCAAATGTGCCATTACAGAGGTAGGCTTGAAACAGGCTTAAAGTTCTTGACAGTATTTTCTGTTTTCTATTACAATGAAATTTGCCCTCATAGAGTAACTGCAGTGAAATAATGTTTTGGCTAAGCAAGTTGGACTCATTCGAACATTTGTAAGCAGTGTCCTTGGTTATCGTGCCCAAGACCCTGAGATCAAATCCCAGCATTGTGAAACACAAAACAAAAAGAACTAAACAACAACAAAAAAATCCTGAAACAGGGTGCTATAAAGAGGAGAATGTATTTTTAGGGGATAACATTCTGTTCTATTTCATCTGACCCTGAATGCACTTCTGCAGTTACAATTACACAGGTTAAAATTGTGGTATTTTTTAAAAATACAAATACAAAATGATGTTGAAAAATGCACTACAGGCAAAGCAGAGAATAAACATTCTTAACTCATCAGCTAAAATAGGCTGTGTATGATGCCTGTTTTAACATATGTTATGTGTTCACCAGTTACAGTCCATTCCATTCCTTTAGTATATTGGTTGAGGAAATTGATAAACATTGTTACATTGATTTTTGTGATGATTTTAGGAGCTTAGATGAAATTCATCCAACACGAAGGTCACGTTCTCCAACCAGACACCATGATGCCTCCCGAAGTCCCGTTGACCATAGATCCAGAGATGTGGATAGCCAGTATTTATCAGAACAAGACAGGTACATTTTAAAACTATGATCTCAATAGTATACATAAATATTATAATATATTATGGAGTTAAATTAGTTCATGATTCAAAACTGACTTCTCTCCAACAATTTAGATACTCTAATAGAAATACAACTCTAGATGATAATGATCAACATTATATTAAAATATATATTTTTAGAGTCATATGTATCCAATTTCAAAGTTTCATTAAACACTGACCTAAATTACAGAAGGAAACATACATGAACAATTCTGACATAGTTTTCCCATGTTTATTTGCGGTGTTGTTTTTGTAATTATAAAAATTATGTTGTTTATGTAATTAAAATTTTGATATTGATCATCTGAAAGGTAACTACTGCAGAGTTTCTGTGAGAATTTCAATAATATTTTTGTTATATATTACTTTTTTAGCAAGTGTCTTCCCATGGATGTCTCTGTCAGATACAAAATACTGAGGTGTTTTTTTTATACATTGATATGTATAATAGTTCTGTGTTTATTTATGAGCAAATATTTCTGGGAAAAGTTACTGGAAATCTATATTCAGAACCTGTTTTCTACATGCCCACAGACATTCTTGTCAGTTTCCACATAAAGGTGCTGTTAGCCTGACTCAATTGTAGGCTCTGATCTGTTGTTTAATAATAGCCACTTGGTTGAATGCCCTCTTCTGGCTTTTTGGAGTGGAGAAAATTTCAGTGCGGGGTGGATAGATGACAGTGGTTCTGAATGATTGATGTGGTGCAGCCAAGGATGTAGTTCTCAAGTTGAGTGTCTTGTTTACTGTGGGAAGTGCCCCCATGGCCTTCAAAAGTGGATCACATTGGATTCTGGGACAGGAAATAGGTCTATGGAATAGGATTCCAGATTGCTCAGTGGAGCTGAGTGCGGAATGCTGTCTTTTTTTTTTTTTTTTTAATCTGGGCCCCTGTGAATTTTAGTGAGGAAGAAAGGACCAAAGGGTACGTGACAAAGGTGATCCATATAATGAAAATAATTTGGTCATAGAAAAGTCATCGATTTTAAAAGAAAAATACCAATCAAATATCTTCCTAGTTGATTAAGAAAAACATAATATATTACACTTTCAGTGGCCATTAATTCCAAAGAAATGATCATGTTGTCAAGTTGCTTTTTTAAAAAAAGCACTAAACACATTTAGTTTCCACTAATGTCTGAAAGGTCAAACTTATGCATTTTAATCACTGAAATGGACTATACTTAGAAATGTATTCATATACCTTATTTGGGGGAAAGAGTGTTCTTCTTTTGGTTTTATATTTTATAAAATTGTTTTGAAGGATTAAGTAGCAAGTCAGATACGGCTAGGACTTCAACTGTAATGTTTGTACTTTATTGTTTAAACTTTTTAATGCTGTCATGTTGATTTTTGTTTAACCTCCCAAGCAAATATGCTAGTGCAGACAATCTGGTTTCTTCCCCGTTCGTCTTCTCATTGGCATACCATTGACATTCCCCATGTCATCCGATACCTCATGATTTATCTGTCTCACTCACCACTCATCCTGTCTGTGCAGTGAGCTTCTTATGCTGCCCAGAGCAAAACGAGGACGAAGTGCAGAATGCCTACACACTACCAGGTAAATACAGGGGTTTGCTGACGGTGACTGTGTGTGATGATTCCTTTCCATTCTGCTGTTCCTCCGTCTCTCCCTTAGTAGTGTTACTACAAGTCCATTTCCCACCCAAGCATCCTAAAATTGTATTGTTTCATATGGAGGTTATACAAAAGTTTTCAATTAGACTTTGATCCTGTCCAAGCTGACTCCTCCTGCTGTCAGTCAATTCAATAATCCAGAGACTGGCGGCCCTCTTTGGAATCGTTTTCCCACTTATAAAACTGAGGAACCAGTTTCTGCAATTTAAATTCTGAATGCCCACTGTGAGCACCTCCCTTCCACACATGGAGTTAAATACCTGTCTAGTCGCAGGGTTCTGATCTTCTGTGCGTGGCAGCCTGCTGTCTTCATGACTATGGTTTGCTTACTTTAGCCTTTTAAAAGTTTTCGTTTGAAATCTGCTATTGTTTATGTTATGTTGTCCTGTTGTCCTGTCTGCTTTTATTCTTCTTCATTTTTAATGGCTGAGTTTTAGGTTCCTTTGTAACTTCTCCACCTCTACTTGCTCAGAAAGGCTGCAAAACAAACTTTCCCATAAAGATATATATTAGGAGAAGCATGATATACTATATCCACTGTAGAGCAGAACTTAGAACTTGAAACTCTATGTTAGTAACAAATTTTAAATTTCAAATCTGAATAGAGTAGTTTGTTAGTCAATTTGAAGTTTATGTAAGTTAAAGAAGCAGTCAGTGAAACAAACACAAGCTCTTCAAAGTATAATATTTTAGTTAATACAAGTTAAAAGGAAAGAAGTGCCATCTGGGGTGCAGAGGCAAGTGGAGGAATCAAGGTGTACTGTGGAACATTCGTTCTCCTCAGATAGCTGAACATCAAGAGGCTAGCACGGATTTGAAAATCAGCTATCTGTTAAAACTCCTGAACTCATTTTGTAGTAACACAGAGGAAATAATGAGGAACTATTTGTTCTGAAAACTAAAAATGTAAATTAATTTAAATTACCTTGAATTATTTATTATTAACTATCCAAGCTTTTTTAGCTGCTCTTCCAGGCTAATAGTTTCTAAGAAACAATGATTTCTTTACTAATTCTCTAAGGTTTCTCCCACTGATTACAGCTGCTGAAAAAGGAAAATAAATAAATTCATAAAGTTTCATATTTATTAAGGAACCTTCTGTGTGTTTGGAATGCCATGTGTAACTCTAGGACAAGGACACTGATACACTGTAATCTAAATAAAAGACAAATATTGGGGCTGGAGATATGGCTCAGAGGTTAAAAGACAACACTGCTCTTGCAGAAGACCTGAGTTCAGTTCCCAGCACCATGTCTGACAGCTCACAACCTCCTGTAACTATAGCCACAGGGGATCTTAGATCTTACACCTTCTTATGGCTTCTGCAAATACTCCTTCTCCACATACACACATTTTAAAAATGAATCCTTAAGAAGGACACATGCATTTTCATTTCCTCATGTTGTGCTTCTCAAGGTGACTGTCATGATCTTCAAAACAAAAAATGACATGGTAGCAGTCACATAATTTATAATCTTATTTTTAATATTGAGTATTTCACTTCACCAATCATTCTGAACTTTGGATACTTTATTAGTTTGAAGAAAATCAACACCCTGACTGTTCAGGGCCTGATAGAGACAGCTGATCTTATTTAGAATGATTAATAATCAGCTGAGGCAGATCAAGTCTGTTGAATGATAACTCCAGAAATGTAGGAATGCCAGTTAAGCTCAATAAATCCACAGATGAATAGCAAGTGTCACAATGCCCTTCTCTATCTTCTAGCTTTTTTTGTTATTTTTTATAATACAAGTAATAGGGGCTGGAGAGATAGCCTAGCAGTTAAGAGCATCGACTGCTCTTGCAGAGGACCTGGGTTCGATCCCCAGCACCCACATGGTGGCTGAGAACCTTCTGTAACTCCAATTCCAGGAGAACTCCAGTTCCAGGGGAATCCGACACCCTCTTCTGACCTCCGCGGCATTGCACGACACGGGTGCACAAACCTGCATTCAAACAGTACATTCATACACATAAAAAAATAAATAAATAAAATAAAAAATATATAATACAAGTAATAGTCCAACTAAACAGAATGCCCAACTGCTGATTATATTTCTAATTTAAACCATAATTTTTTACTCCACAATTTTCAAAAACCTCCCTTTCCTTTATTACTTAATGTTTATTGACATATGTATAAAGGTAGAGAAAACATAAGCACAAATAATTTTACTCGTGTTTATATCTCCTGGTTTCTAGTCATGTGTTTATTAGTTATTTCTATATTCAAATAAATGCATATTTCAATATAAGACCCATCTTTGTATTGATAAATAATACAATTTGATTTCATATAAATTTTAGAAATTTATCATTGGTATTTCTATGGATAAAATGTTAAGAAAAGTTTTCAAAATGCAACATAATAAATTTACTATAGCCTTTTTCACAGAATGTAGCAGTTGGTTCTGTGAGGTTGGGGAGTTAAAAAGAGCTTGGAAAGTTTACAGGTCAAAATGTGCTCGCTTGCATATGAAAGAAATCTAAAGTACTAAAAATTGATCTCATTTTAATCCATTTCCAACAATTATCAGAAAACATATTCTTCATGATGCATTTCTCAGGTAGTGGCGATCTACAGAAAATGCTGCCTTGGCATCCCTAGATATTTCATATATATTGTCCATTTAATCCTCCAGGTACTTTGGTGAGTAGATGTTATTTCTCTCATTTTGTTGGTGTAGAAATAGGCTCAGAGTCTTGGCCTGAATTTTTCAATTCTCACTCAATATCTTTGTAAAGCTAAGGTCTTTGTACTGTTGATTTTATGCTGTTTCCCATTTTGTTTCTCATTTATTTTACAGCCCCGTTAGAAAATTCCTAAAATAAATTAATTTTAGAGGCAACGATTTAGAAGTTTTAGAGTAATCTATCATTAAAAATTACTTGCCCAAGGTTAGGTTATTAAAAGAGAATTATTTTAGCCAGGCATGGTGGTGCATGCCTTTAATCTCAGCACTTGGAAGGCAAAGGCAGGCAGATCTCTGTGAGTTCAAGGCCAGCCTGGTTTACATAGCGAGCACCAGGCCAGCTGGTACTAAGCTAGACCCTGTCTCAAAAAGACCCCCCCCCAAAAAGAGACAGAATAATATTAAACAAGCAGTAATAACATTTTCCTAAATAATTTCCTGAAACTAGAACTCTGTGTTTCAAAATTGAAATCTTAGAGTTTCTCTTGATTTGATCATCAGCACAAACAGAATTAAACTAGTAGTGTGATAGATACTTAATGACTTTGGTCAAAGCATCTTACCTGTCTTTATTCATCATACTTTAACATAAACTTAAATTCATGATAACTTTTCACAGCTAGCAGTTAACAATATAGAATATTATTAAATTATTAAAATACTCGCTAGATGTACTTTGCCCTTCATAGGACAGTCCAGAAGCTCTGATACATTTTATATAAAGTCAAGCAAAATTGCATCATGTTTTTGCCATTTATTGGCCACTAAAAATTCTTATTCTGGTTTACATTTGACCTGTATCACCCAGATTCCAAAGATAAATATCCCCCCTGCCCCGGATGGTACTGGATCCAGAAGCTGAAAGGTGGAATTTACTCCTTTACTCTTATGTTAATTTTAAAATCAATGAAATACTGGATTTGTAATTTTGACATTAAGTTGTTTCGTCCTGTACAGGAAGAATAGTATTAAATCAGGGATTAGTATTAGTTTTGATCTTGGTTAATAATTCTCAGAATTTACTTATCAGATATTTTTCCCAAATAAGATGGATTAAGTTGTAATCAAAATATAATTGAATATTATGAAAGCACATGTGTATGATTTCATATTTCACTCATTCTAATCCTGCCTTCAAATAATTCATGTGGCTTTTCTGATAAAATTAACGAAACTTCCATCTACCCACTAATTTCTTAATGTCATAGTCAAATTTGCTTCATATATATTTTTTCTGTTTCCTGCGTCTTTGTGTTGCCACATTCCAGATATCTTGTTAGGCACTATAAAACATTACCACCCAAGATGCCTTTAATACAGAACGACTATCATTGGATGAATAGGTAAGAGCCACATTGATGAGCTCTATATAAACTAATTCCCAATCCCTAGCCTACTAACAAGAAAAATTTATATTCTTATAAATATTTTCCCTCTCCTTTGAATTACACCATGAACAACATCACAGTAATGGCATCCAATATTTTTAAATTATAAAACATACATATTGTAGAATAAGTCTCTAAACAAAATGTAATTAAGATGTCAGAGTCCTATATGTTTATTATTTAATTAATATTTAATTTATTATTTTGTTTACTTGTTGATTGTAATGATTGTGATTAATTTCATTTTGTTTTGTTTGTGTGTGACTTTAATTTCTGGAGCTATATCCTGCCTGTACATACTAAGACCAAACCAGTGACTAGACAGGACATCCCCCTTCAGCATGAATGCTCTAACTCAGGAGTGCTGAGATTTACTGATGAGGTATCAGTTAGGTAAGAGCGTTTGGAAGCGTTGTCTTCTGCTTCCCTTGTCTGGTGCTGTGAACCCAAAGAGTCCAGTGGTGCGATTATTTCCCCTCCGATGTCCTTCATTTTGTTTTGGTGTGGCATCTACTCTGGGTAATGAAGTTTTAGGCATTTTGTTTTTAATGCTTCCTGTATCCAGTTTTTTCATAAGTAGGTGTGATTTAGTGTCATATTCAGTCTGAGATTCTTTTTTTAAAAATTATGCAAAACAATTGAAGCATAATATTTGTTTAGTTTCATTTTCTAAACAAAATCTACGCTGTCATCCTGAGGCTCTCTCACACCCTTATGAACTGAATCACAGCGATTCGACATTGTGTGTAAAGAGAACATTATTTTATGCTTTATTCTCTAACATGGTCTCCCTTTCTTTGTTTTCTTTGTCTTTCTCTTCTACCACTGGATGCAATGCACTGGCACTAGTGAACTGCAGCCCTCCCTTGACAGGGCTAGGAGTGCTAGTACCAACTGCTTGAGACCAGATACTAGTTTGCATTCACCAGAACGAGAAAGGTATAAAATAAAGACTTTCTAAATTTCTTATCATTTGTACAGTGATTTTTTTTCATTCACTTTGTTTTGTGTCACGTGAATCACACAGGTTTATCCTGCCCACGGTGCTGGCTGTCTCCATTTCCCTCCTTCCTTACACATCCATGTAGAGATATGCAAATGTGGGTATGTGCGAAGCACACATATGCATATTTCTATGAATGTTGCTGTAAATGGTCTGATGTGATTTGTAACTGCTTCTGGCTGCTGCTTTCCTCTTTTTGTTGCTGTTCCGTCCAGTCGTTTTTATTACTCAGGAGCCTTCAGTATGCTGATCAGGCCACAATCGTGAGTTGTTTGAAGGGGAGGATTGCTTGCCCATTAGTTCTCCTGACTAATAATATTCGTAGATCTCACAACAATCTTCCATAAACTCAAAATAATAATTCTGTTGAAACTATCATTTGTACTTTTCAATCAACCTTCTTCATACATAAATCACCTTAAATTATATCTCGACAACAATCAGAAATGTCCTGATACTTTACAAAGATAAATACACACGACATATATACACATAGGTAATTTTGCTTAAAACTTTTAAGCGATTGATTAGTTAGTAATGCTAATTTTGATTCAGATAGAATCCATGACTTTGCATGTTACAGTCTAATTGTTACAGCCTTCTAATTGTATGCTTCTGATTTTTCATTGTCATAGGATGTTCTATTCCCTAAACCATTTATAACTGATAATCTCAGACTATAATCACAAATTTTTTAGTTAGGTACCATTCACAGAGAATTTATAAGCTACCTCTACAAATCCTAAAAAGGAGCTAACAGACTAATGTTGCCCACTTCAGAGATTGTTTAAGGCCATTTCTTAGTAATCGTTTTAGCCTGCAAGAAGTTTATTTCTGTAATTGAACATTAGTTCTTCGTACATATCTACTAAAAGTCATTTTATTTTGTGTTATTTATATTTGTGAAACTTTTAGCTAAATGGAAGTCATATTGATTGCAGCCCATTGGGTTAAAACTTTTAGTTGAAATGACTGTACCATATTTTACAATTACAGTTGAAAAATAGGCTTATTATTTTACTTTGTCATATAATATTCTAACATCTCCCCCCAAATTATAATGGTAGCACCAAGAAATTTCAACAAGCTTCCTATTATTATTTCTTTATAGGTTTCTGGTTGATAGTAAAACAAAGAATTATTCAGGTTATTGTAATCTTCTGATCATAACAGTGTCCTAACATTTTAAATATTTAGATGAGTACTCTTTAATAAAACTGTAGCTGAGCCACATGTAGCTGTATTGAAAAGGGAAATTGAATTTGAACACTGTAATCCAGCATTAAAATATTATTCTAGTGACATTATTAATGGAAAAGCTATAAGAGAGTTTTCATTCCTTTTTGCATAATGCATCTTGCATACTAAATACTGCATAACATTCCCAAGTTTGATTTTTCACATTCTTCTGGCTGCTTTATTTAGCAGCAAAAGTCTAGCTTATGTTATCTTGTGACCTTAAAGCCATGTAGTTCACAAATCAGTGTCTATGAATTTAAATCCATCAATGCCTGTAAAGTAGGTTAACCTATAGACACAATAGCTGATCATAACTATTGCACAGGTTGTTGTGAAGTCTAAGTGTAGACAGAAAATGGGTTGAAAACCTATACTCATTCCATATATTGGAAAGAATATTTTCACTAAAACATCAAGGAGTCAGAGGGTGTTATCAGTTATTCTTGAGGTCATTTAGCTGCTACGAAGAAATTTCAGGAAAATGTTTCTATCAAGGAAAACACAGAAATTGTAGTGTGGATATTAGGGTCCTTTTTGTGCACGCCTATATTGGCTGGCTATTGAAGCCAAATGTAGCAGTATCAAGTGATGACGGTTCTCTATGGAAAATGCTGGTCAAGTCCCTTGGAGGTCATGTAGAGTGAAGAACCAGGGAGACTTAGATACCTTCTGTCTGGTTCATTTATTTAGTTAATCATAAGGTTTGTTATATTTATATCTAATATAATACAACACACACAGAGTAGAGGTACCAAGGACGTTCTTAAAAAATTAATTTTATTTTCTTAAGATAGTACTCTTATTTTTTACAGCCCATCCAAATGTTGTGTTTAGTTTCAAGGGTTTCCATATTCTGACTCATTTTGACTACTGCCTACGTGTGGTTTTATCAACCGAATACCATTTCCCTATGTATCTTCACTAATTTCAAAGCAAGTTAAATTGTGTCAATACAGAGTGTGCACCTGTCCAAATCAACTCAGGGTGCGATGACATGCTCTACGGGCATTTCAGAAGATAAGCAATATGCCTTTCCTGCTGTGTCTGGAAAGCTATGCTGGGCACTATGTCCCTTGGACTGCTCAGCCCAGGTTCACAGAGGCATTTAGCATTTTGAAAAAGAAGTCGAGTTACAGGTTTCTCCATTTTACAGTCTCTTGATTCCAAAAATAGAAAATAAATGTGCTTATAGCTGACCATAATTATTGAATTACCCCTGTTCACTCACATTTCATAAATGTGAGGTTTATTTATAAGAGATGACCTCTCAAGTGAAACCCATCCCTCTTGCTCCTTCATTGGGGAGGATTCACCCTGCCTACCTTTAACTTTTTCTTTAACAGGTTTCAAAACAAACTAATGTTTCAATATTCAGAGATGCTAGTTCTAGAGACACTGGAGAGTGTTCACTTTCTTTGTTAGATCTGGATACCTCCATGATCTGTCCTAACCATCACCACTTTACTGCAGGCTCCTGAAAGGGCAGTCTCTACTTGCTGCCTCCATTTTTACCATTCAGGAAATTCTATAGGCTAATTTCTGTTCTTTCCCACTGAATCACCACCGTGCCAAAGGTCCTTCAAGGAAGTTGATGGCTCCCTTACTGTTCAGCAGTATTTATTTCATAGCCCTCTATCAAGTCCCTTAAATCTGTGTTCCCTGAGTAGCTTCTGTTTTTAAGTGACTCTGTAAAGGCAGTCTATTTCTGTGGGCTTTTCTTCTTGTGTTCAAGTAATTCAACTCTGATTCTCCCTTTTGTCCTATCCATGCTGTCCTTTAAATTCTTTTTTTGTATTTTTTTTTTTTTTAGACAGGATCTCCCTATAACCCCAGCTGTCCTGGATCTTACTCTATAGACCAAGCTGGCCTCGAACTCACAGAGATCTTCCTGCCTCTGCTTTCTAAGTACTGGGATTAAAGATGTGAACTACCACGCCTAGCCATTAAATTCTATTTTTTTTCACAGCCTCCACTCTACTGTCTATGAGGACACACTCTGCTGTGATCAGCCAGGCCAGACCACCCCTCCTAAGGACCAGACCTAAATTTCCCAATGATTACTAAACACTGGATATATTAAAGTATAATTTCTTCTTTGATTCCTTAACATAAAACACTTCCTAGATGTTCTTCACATTTGATGGTTTTGATACATAACTAGCTAGATGAGATGATATATGTGTGCAGTCCCAGAATTTGGCAATCTGCATCTAATAGATGGTGAATTTGAAGCAAACCTGGGCTCCATTACCAGTTCAAGGCCCCCAAAAGAGATCTTTCTAAACAAACAGGGAATGACAAATCAAAGCATATAACTGGCCACTTAATTTGTATGCACTTCCTCTCTTACCTTGGCTTCCAGTTCAGTGAACTGGCACATCCTCTTGATCTCTTCAACATGTCCTCTACTGAACTAGATTCCTGCGTCCAGTGATTGCTGTCCCTCGCTCTGCTCCCACTAGCTTTCTTACCTGATCTGCTAGTGATCTACATTGTGTTGTGTCTCTCAAATTTTCCATTAAACTTAAAATATATTTTTTTGCTGGGCTGGACAGATGAGCACTAGCTGCTGTTGGAGAGGACCTGGGTTCAATTCTCAGAACCCACAGCATGGCTAACAACTGTATGTAACTCCAGTTCCAGGGAAATCCAATCCCTCTTCTGACCTCCATAGGCATTGCATGACACAAACGCAATTACATACATGGAGGCACTACACTCATCCATATAACAAAAAATAAATAAAATACTTTATATATTTTATCTATGTGGTAAGCTTAAGAAATACATTCATTCTTTTAAAAGTAGAGTCTGAGGGGCTGGAGAGATGGCCTAGTGGTTAAGAGCGCCGACTGCTCTTGCAGAGGTCCAGGGTTTGATCCCCAGCACCCACCCACATGGCGGCTGAGAACCGTCTTCAACTCCAGTTCCAGGGGAATCCAACATGCTCTTCTGACCTCTGAGGCTTTGCACGACACGGGTGCACAAACGTACATGCAGACAGTACATTCGTACACATAAAAAATAAATAAAAAATAAAACTAGAGTTTGAGTGCCATATTTTTGTTAGACTGTGATTAAAATCTTCCCTAATTCATTTCTGTTGCTGGTCATAATTTGTTAGCATTTTCTAGGCCCAAACATGTTATGAATTTCTCTTTTCCAGCCAGACGTTTTAGCACCTAGCTCTAAGGAGGCAAATTCAGGTGGATCTTTGTGAGTTTGAGGCCAGCCTGGACTATATGGCAAGTTCTAGGCCTCCAGAGGTACATAGAAAGAAGTTCTCTCCAACAAACAAACAAACAAAAACACCCAACAAAATTACAAATAAATATGTATTTCATTTTTCTACTAACCTGTCAC
Source organism: Rhizomys pruinosus (assembly GCA_009823505.1). Lineage (NCBI taxonomy): Eukaryota > Metazoa > Chordata > Mammalia > Rodentia > Spalacidae > Rhizomys > Rhizomys pruinosus. The sequence goes on from VZQC01009321.1 coordinate 1,284,977, forward strand.
TTCGTAGTTAATGGTGTTTCTTTCACTATGTTATGAAGCCTTGGGGCCAGACATCACGTCATGTTCCTGTTTTTCACCGTTAGTGATAGCATCATTATTTTGCTTTAATAATTCTTAATTTAGGGAGGTAAGGATTTTATTTCACCCCTAGATTTGGTCTAATTGTGAGCTAGCCCTGGAAAGTTTCCTGTTACCATAAATGCAATAAATAACATTTGAAATCAGTGGCCATACTGTTCTAAGCTTGCCAATAAGGAATCCCCCAATTCACCACGTCATTTAGGCATAGGCTGCTTCCAATAGATGGCCTGGCACCTCAGGACAGCTTTGAAGGTTTCATTGCTGCCATGCTTGCTACTTGGTCTACTTGTTTAAGGAAGAGTTCAGAAATCACCTGTGTCTGATCCTTCAACATGGAATGAAGGGGTTACATCAACCATACCTTTCCACAAGGGAACACAAAGCCAAAGAAAATGGATACTCCTTCCTAAATGTCAAACATTATAAGCTGAGTAGAAAAATCATAAATCAAAAAAATCATAAATCATGTGTTTAATATATATGCATTACTTTGAATATTGAGGTTCAGTTTAAAACAATACAAAGAAAAACATTTTTGAAAATCTAAAATAAATAAGGAGAATTCACAATGAATAAACATACTTGACTAATCAGCCACTTCATTTGGCTTTGGTATATATATATGATACTTCAGAAATGTTTTGATTCATGTTATTTATAGAATGCATAATTTTTCTAATACGTAATTTTTCTAATACATAATCTATTTAGCCATGTTCTTCTAAGACATATACTTCAATGAAAGATGTGTATATATGCAAGTATCTGAAGTAGTTACATATTGAAACACACATTCACTTTAACAGTAATTTAATTCTTACAGAGACCTATTAAGTCTAATTTCTATTTCATTAATGGGTCTCATTATGTGTGTCATCATTGTTAATTTTGTACACAAAACACTCATTCCTTAGCTGGGTTATTAAGCAGAAAGATTTCTGTACCTACTGTTGCTTAAATAATTTAACATTTTTCCAACATATAGATGTTCCTATATTAAAATATTTAGAATAACTTGTAATAAACTACTAATAATTTACTAAACATGAAAGTCATCTCAGTAGACTGGTCTGAAAAAGATACCAATAAAATGCTTTTTGTAGTTCAACTTGATATTTGAACTCTCTTAAATACCTAGTCATATTAGTTAATGATTTGAAATAGATTTTGAAATTGATTGATCAATAAACAAAAGTAGGGGAGATAAATTGAAAAGGATCTTAATATTTATGTTTTTCTGTGAAAGCAGAAAGAGTGGCACACACATTATCATGATGATTATTTTAGAGACAGGGTCTTCCTGTAGCCTCAGCTAGCCTGGAACTTGCTGTGTAGACCAAGCTGGTCTCAGTCTTACAGCAGTGCACCTACCTCTGCCTCCCAAGTTCTGGGATTAAGGCATGTACCACTGTGCCCAGACATTTGCACACATTTTGAAAAAATATATAAATATGCTAATATATTTAAAACTTGCAAATATGTGATTTTGAAATGTAATATTTATATTTAGGATATAAATTGATCATGCTTTCATCATACCAAGTATAATAAAAATATGATTTTGTGATCACAGTACATATCAGCATATTCAGAAGGACTTTGAGTATGAGTATTGTACAAGTATGATGCTAAATATTTGTTGAAAAGTTGCCCTTTGGAAGTTTGCATTCACAGTTGCTTGTTTTAATTTTGCACTTGCCTCCATCACAGCTTTCACTGCATGTTTCATAGTTAAGTCTCTGTTCTTCACTCTTTTTCTTTACTTTTATGTTTAAATAAACACAAGGACTGGAATTTTGCCTCCAGAAGTAAGGTCACTTGTAACCCCATGAAAATTACACCACATTATACTATTACCTTTAATTTTATGTTCCGAAATAATAGAAGTTTCAACACAAATGTGTATAAGTTAATGTAGAAATAGCATAATTATGTATTCCATTATCTTAAAATTTTATTTTAGAAGTTGTAAACATAGCTCAGCTGTGAAAGAACTTTCTGCTCTACAAGACCCTAGTGAAGTTCCCAGAACCCACTTCGGGGAGCTCACATATACCTCTAACTCCTCTTCCATGACATCTCTTCAAGGCTTTAGTGACACCTGCACATACATGGCATACAATCTTACATACATACAAATAAAATAAAATAATTTGAATGGGCTTATTTGTAGACCAAAGCAAGCAAGTTGAAAAGAAACTTCTACAAACATTCAGATTGGTTCAGCTTAGAAACTTGTCTACTCACAGAGGGGAACCTTCACCCGGAAACTTGGAAGCTCCTCCTTTCCTTGAACTCTTATTCCAGATAACAGCACTAGGCTGTGTGCAATCACATTGTTCAGTAGTTCATAGTTTTTAGGTTCAGTGTGTGCCAGATTCTGTACCTGAGAGCTTTTTTTTTACATGTTCTCTTGAACTCTGTGAAATGAGTCATCGAAGGGGCTGGTGAGATAGACTAGCAGTTAAGAGCACCGACTGCTCTTGCAGAGGACCCGGGTTCAATCCCCAGCACCCACATGGTGGCTAAGAACCTTCTGTAACTTCAATTCCAGGAGAACTCCAGTTCCAGGGGAACTGGACACCCTCTTCTGACCTCCGCAGCATTGCACGACACGGGTGCACAAACCTACATGCGACAGTACATATACATACAAAAATAAATAAAATTTTAAAAAATGAGTCATCTAAGTAGAAAACTATTTGAAGGCTCATTTTGTAGATTAAGAAGCTCATTCTGCTGAAAGGAGAAGGAACCAGATGTGGAAGCTGGGTGCACTTGACAAAAGAAAAAACCCAGGATCATGTACTACTGTGGGCTTCCATTTTATATCTATGAATGCTACTTTACACGGTCAGAAAATAGGAGCCGTATTGTTTCTAGTCTAGGACAGCACCAAAACAATAGAATTTTTAAGCTCTGAATTTTGGCATACTTTCATCTGTAAAAGTTACATGTACTTGAATGCATGTAGACAGCTTCCTCATTGTCACTGAAAGCAAAGCCAGTGGATTAGGCATGCTTAACTTTTATATCTGCACAATCACAGTTTCTAGGGCTTTCTTTTACTTAAATGTGTGAATTAATACACCTAAGGATTTGTCTAGTAAGGGTACTAAACAAAAAGAAATCAGAGACTGTTCAGACAAAAAATAACGAGTCATTAAACAGCTTTAACAAAAAAATCATATTGAATTGACAAATATTTTAAATAACAAAATTATTTAAAAATTAAAGTTAGCTCAATACATTTTTATATAATTACACCAAAATTGAAATCATATATTTTTTCTTTTTATATTTTATTACTTTTATTCTATTTAATGTGTATTAGTGTCTTGTCTGCATGTGTGTCCGTGCAGCCCCGTCATGTAGTGCCCATAGAGGTCAAAATCTGTAACTGGAGTTACAGATCGTTTTTAGCCACCATATAGATGCTGGGAATCAAATCGATTTCAAGTTCTCACTCAGAGCAACCAGGTCTCTTAACCGCTAAGTCATCTCTCCAGCTCCCCCCCCCAATATTTTTCTCTTTATTCATACCCCATTATTCTATATCCCCAAAGACTAAATTGAGTTATGCCAAGTTTTTCTAAGTGATTAAAGTTAGCTTCTGAGTTCAAGGAACTGAGAGACACTTTGCCAGAACTTCTAAGTCTGTATTCTCTACATTAGGTCATTAGTAATTGGTCCTGTTGTTTTTCTACAAGAAAACATGTCAAGATTCCACTAGTATTCATCTTAAGAGCTAGTCATGGTTTGCACACTAAGCAGCATTTTTCTCTTATAATAGCCATTGATATTTTATATTAAACCCATTTACTCTCTTTTGCCATCAGTCATTTCCAGCGCTGATACTAAGTAAGCATTGGTGGCAGACAAGACACTAATATAACTAAGAGATACTCTTGTATCTTTCACAAGTAGTCACATTGATATTTATGTTTATGTAGGCACCTAGACACACAAGAATACTGCTAGAAATAAACATTTAATAGACATATTCCAGATGTTTCCAAAATATTTTTCTTCTCCAACTTGTAAGGTTACATATTTGATTTTCTCATACCATTATAACTGTTTAAGCTAATAAAAGTAAAAATTAAATGCTAGAACAAAACATGAACATTTACCTTTTGGGGCCATTATTCCAGTCCTGTTGTTCCATGTATTATTTTATTTTAGGAGTTACTAAATGTCCTGTTTTTTTTTCCTGTCTTGTTCACTGGGCAAACAGGGGTAGATGGTCCCCCTCCCTAGATAGGAGACGACCTCCTAGCCCCAGGATTCAAATCCAGCATGCATCTCCGGAGAATGACAGGTACTAGTCACCTCTTCACAGACAAGTGGCTATAGAAGCTTACAGGCCACTGAGTGAAGGAATTTAAGGGGGGGTGTTGGTTCTGACATGCTATTTTCAGAAGTCAGAGCCAAGCGTGTTGGAATTCCATCAGCAAGTGTGCCCAAGTCAGACAAAGCACTCAGGAGTATTCACAGAAATGAAGGAAGCATTGCAAATGTTTTAGCTGAAATACAGTGAAGTCAGGATCCAGTGAAGCAATGTGTTTTGATGTGTCTTTTCATTATTTTGAATTTCTAGAAGCATTTACGGATTGGTTATGTTTTCATAGGATAATTAAACAAAATTTTCCGAGGGGCCTATTCTTGGTTACATTTGTTGGTAGTTTAATCTCAATTATTTTGCTTTGTTACTAGGTAAACTTGCTAATAATGAAGTTTCATCATTGGAATGTATTTAAAACATGCTATAAAGTAAAACATCTGGTTCTTGAACTTCTTATATTTTGTGTTTTAAAATATTGTCAAGAGCTAGGGTCAGTCTACAAGGTAGGTTTTTATAATGCAGCATCTCTGCATTGTGTTCACTCCCTGCTGATCTGTAACAAGTGTCAGAACATGTGTCTTCCATTGCTGCTATTCTCTGTTTGCAATTCCTCTGCATAGTGGTGGTAATTACATATTTGGTTTGTATCTTTAAACATTTTCTGAATGGTCACATAAGGATTTGAGGTGTCTCAGATGTCTCTCGTCAGCTGAAATTCTGTGAACACATTTGTAATATTTATGAGATGAGAATATGTAGCATCTCAGACACACAAAAAACAGGTATATGACAGCTAGTTATCTGAGCGTGTAGGTGCTTTTCATTTAACTATGGATATATGTAACAATGATTATAGCCATAGATAGAAGTGGTATTATTTTCTGTATTTATGCACAAGGGCTTGTCAGAATTTCAATTTGATAGAAAAACTGAGCTGAATAGGACAAATAAATATCATTTAACAAATGTGAGAAAGAATAAAAAAACTGATACTTCAAGGAGCTTTCAGTTTATTTTAGAATGTTCCATACTAAGACACTTGTCTCTTAATATGACTTATATTTACATATATTTAGAATTTAAACTTAATTCCTTCTGCTATTTTTAAGTTTCTAGGATAGAATTTCTGGAACTAGAAAGATTAGTAAAAATCTCCAATCTATAAATGTGTAAAATAATTTTAAGCAAGAATATAACAGAATTATACATAATGATATAAGTTAAATAAAAATCATAGATTTCTGTTCTAAATCAATTTACAGTCAAAATGAATATGCTTAAGCTGCCATTTATTAAGAAACATACGAAGGACAAATAGCCTCAGATCTTAGCATACAATGTATTTTTATCATATTTAGATTTTTCTCCTGTAGCTGCATCCCTTTTCTAATCTCCCCACCAAATTTGCATACTCGTGTGTGTGTGTGTGTGTGTGTGTGTGTGTGTGTGTGTTTATATATATATAACTAGAATGAAAAGTACATAGTTTGGACACCTAGGAATGTTTCATACTTTAATATTGTAAAGATTTTCTTGCAGCATTATTAAAAATCTTAAGGCCTTAAAAAAACACCACACCAATAACAAAATATTTGTTCAATTCTGTTACTTTAATAAGTCCAAGATAACTTTAATAAACCGGTTGGTTTATAATATGAAATCTCTCACCTTAAAATTAAGTAAAAACTGAATGTAGCAATTTAGGAGGACAGAAAGCATTTTATATGCTCCTCAAATACCAAGGTTCTGAGTTTGGTGATTACAGGTTAATTCATTTAAATGAAGGCAGTATAAATCAGTATTGCAACTATCTAGTTCAATTTGAAATTACTCCAGTAATTCTTTACTAAGGGAAGTACAAAATTCTTATAGAGCACACTTTGAGCTATATCTAGCCTACAATGTTCCTAATTCCCATGTTTACATTGAGGATGAATTTGTTATCAGTATACCTGATATAAGTAGGGTACTACTTAGTGAAGTGTGACTCTAGTACTGAAAGGATTTGATAAAATCACCCTATTTTCTAGGACTTTACTTAAATATGTAGCACCCCTTGGGCTTAATATTTATTCTAAAGTTTTTCTCCTAGAAAAACTCTTATTTAGTGGGAGTTAATTATCTTCAAGAATATCTGACTTATCATATCAAGTGATTCATTTAGACTTAAAACAAGTGATCTTCACTGATAAGAAAATCCTTTAGATTTTTACCCATAAATGCCCTATATATGCAAAGCTAGTATAGCACCCCTTATTAATAAACTGTGCTGTCATTTTTACTACCTCCTTTGTTTTGTGTGCTTGTCATAAATTGTTCTTTATTCGAATTAATGAAAAATATACTAAATACTGTATCATACATACACTAATGAACATGGAAATTAATGCTACATAAAAGAGTAGATGTATCTTAGATGCATATATCTGCTTTTATCATTGTCCATTATAACTTTACTTGAATTTATTCTTTTCCAAGCTTATGAGGAAGTGAGATGATGGAAATATGCATTCCATATTGAAATAACAAAAGCTATAAAAAATGGTCAACTTGAACATACAGAGATACATTCTTATGACATTAGTGTTCTATATAAATGAAGACTGTGATAAATTTTTGTTATCCTTTTTCAAAGCAGACATGCTATACAGCATTGCATTTTAAATAAATTAATCTTACTTTCTTTGACATTTTAGTTTTTAGAAATTATTTTAATATTTTATGTGTATTTCTATATGGTATGCATGCATGTAAGTGCACCTGTGTCATAGAGTAGCCTTGAAGATCAGAAGATGGGTTTGGGTCCCCAGGAACTGGAGTTATGGAGAGTTGTTAGCCCCCATGTGGGTGCTGGGAACTGAACCCAGGTCCTCTGCAAGAGCAGCCAGTGCGCTTAAGAGCTGAGTCACTTCACCAGCCCAATATTTTAGTTTACTATTTACTAATTTGTCAAGATTTTTGAAAAATCTTTACTTACGAACATATTTAGGGAATTCCCTGAATTAAAACTTATTGGAGATAAAAGAGATGTATCCCAGAAAGAGATGTATCCCAGAAATAGATGTTGATTGTTACACATCTTATTACACTTATGAAAGTATCACCTCTAAATTAATATAAGGAAGGTATAACATTTTAAACAGAATTTTAAAATAGTAAGTTTAGAGATATCCCCCATTTTCTGATTAATTTTGCTTCAATTCAGTAATAAGTTAATTACATGTTTACATTTCAAGGTACTTTTATAGCTTTTTAAGTAGCTTCATATCTGACCTATGGTATTTGTAAGATTTTGTCATTCTGAGTAATCATAAACCCCAAATCATATAGCTATTAAAGTCCAAAATATAGAAAAATATGGAGTTTTGATATTTATATTTTGAACCATAGAAGCATTATGAATAATTTTTCTTTAATATTACTAGAACCAAAAAACACACACACACACACACACACACACACATATATATATATATATATATATATATATATGTGCCAGAGAACTGAATTACATCAGGACATGATGCTGGCATTATAGGACATGATCTGTGGTACTGAGACTAAATCATTTGAAATTCTCAAGCATTCACTTTTTGGTTTCCATGTTTGTAAATTTAGCTACTCATAGATTGACTTGCTGAAATCTCATATTCTATGAGCCTCTAAGATTGAGTATGAGCTATCTTGCCTCATTATGATACAGCATACTTTGGGCCCCTAAAACATGACTGGCAGTTCCTTATGCACAAGACAGTAACAAACCAGAAGTCTTGCCTTTTTATCACATTTTCTGTTTTGCTGAAAGTCCAGAGACAATGTAGATTGATTGCTATTCTTATTTGGTTTAATAAACTGAGTTATATATCCAAAGTTATTTTTTTACCTCAGTGTAATTTTTGACTACTGAATTCCACTAGAATATGAAAAATAACATTTTATAATTTTAGTTGCTACATTGAAGAATATTGTGTGTATATATTCATATCATATATTTGTGATTTTGACAACATGCATACACATATGCAGTGCTTAAAATTAACATATCTGTTTCCTCAAACATTTATTTCTACACTCAATATTTTCTAAATACCCATTTCTAGATTTTGGAAATGTATCATTTATGGCTGTTTGTATCCATTGTATTGTTCAGTAACACACCCCACTCCTTGTTCTATCAAACTATTACTTAATACCTTAGGATCAACTTTCCCTTTCACCCCAGATCCATGCTTGTTGATATACAGTTAACAATAACGAAAACTGACAACATAGTATTTTCCAGCTAATGGATACAGTACGGTACCTATAAGAGAGCACTTTAGCCATTAAACAAATGAAATCTTGTCATTTGTAATGTACTTTTTAAACAATAGATTCCACATTTCCATCTTATATACCTCAAGCCTCTGTTTCTTCAAAAGGACAGTTGTTCCTAAAACATACAATCTCTGTATAGACTGTGGATCCAGAAAAGTCATTGCAAATTTTATTTCTTCTCAGTTCCTGCTTTTTTTTATGATTTTTTTCGTGTGTACCATTTTAACTTTTGAAGGATTGTTTTCAAGTGGTCACTAGAATTTTAAAGACATACCTTGTGTGGGTATCATTAGAAGCATCTTCAATGAAACTTACAATGGCATTTGAAGAGGAAAACAGTCTCCTTAACTGAAAACAAACAAAAGGTGTGTGGACCTTTCAATGGTTATCTGTCAAGTTATTTCCCCTTGGCTAGGAGTCTATATATTCAGGAGCAAGTAAATGTTATTTTCATTTAAAATAATATGCTCCTTGCATTTAGCATCTTAGGAATGCTGAAATCATTACAAATTTGAGTAATCCTACAAAACTACCAATACTGTAGTTCAAATGCTGAGTAAAACTAAGGTATTAAGAATTAGCACCCGGGCGTAGTGGCACACGCCTTTAATCCCAGTGCTCAGGAGGCAGAGACAGGTGGATCTCTGTGAGTTCAAGGCCAACCTGGTTTACATAGCGAGTTCCAGGTCAGCTGGGACTAAAGGGAGACCCTGTCTCAAAAAGACCCCCCCCCAAAAAAAAAAGAATTAGCAAACCTTGGGGGTGATAGTATTATAATTGCAATTTTGAAGGTAGAAGCAAAAGCAACACAGAGAAGTCAAGTGCTAACTGGAAATAGAGCTGAGATGACATCCCATCTGGTTCTATAATCTACACTTTGGGCCAGTGTGTTCTGGTTGATTTATGTAAGAAATTTATCTGTGGCTTAAGAGCAAATGAGCCCACCCTTCTAAGGTGCACTCTTCATATTCCTAAAAAAGGATAAAAGAACATTTCCTTTTATGGATTAATCAGATTAAATGACATGATGTAAGCCGAAATGCCAGGTGAGCACTGATGAAGGCCTTCACTAATATTTGGCATGGTTAGCATCATTGACAGTATCATAAATAATCTTTGTGTGAAGCCATTTAGTTTTAGGAGATGAGAAAAAGAAGAGTTGGGAAACTGCACAGAGAAGATATAATCTTAGCTCAGTAAAGAGAACTTAATAAATCTTACAAGGAATAGGAAGATAAGCAGGCAAGTTCTAAAAAGCACCTATACACTTTTACTGTGCAGTGGTAGAAAGTCTGTTCAGAGGCTTGCCATGTTCTGAATGCTCTTCAAACTCTTCCCATCTTTTCACTTTCAAATCCTGCTGCTCTAGCTTCTTATACTCCTGGGCTAACCAGGTACACACCTGTTTTAGGGGTTACCAACTTGCTGTCTCCTTTGCCTAGAATTTGATGTATACCTGGAAGATGTGGTCTCTCTCTCTCTCTCTCTCTCTCTCTCTCTCTCTCTCTCTCTCTACCCAAGATTTTATGTAATGTCATCATTTCAGTGTTTCTTCCCTGACTACACTACATACACTTGTTATCTGTGCCATCCATCCCCTCATCCCCACTCCACCCCAACTTCTAACCCTCTTTGCCCTTTTTAACTATTTGGTGTTGCCTGTCTTTCTGGCTCTCCAGCGCCTACATTGTGGAATCTCCATGGCTTTTCCCTTCTAAAGTACGGGTGTTCCTACAAGGTTAATGTCAAAGTTTACCTCCCATATTCCCCCTGAACAGGATATACCATAAACAGCTTAGAAGCCAAAAGGACTTATATTTTCTTTTCTGCTTTCTGAGTCAGTGGCCTGGCCATAAGCCTGTTCTGTAGCCTATTCAATGGAGATAATAGAGATGACCCCTTTAAAGGTTTGTCACAGAAATTAACTGCTATGGAGTTAGTTTTAAAATATCCAGTAACCTCTTTTGCAACTAGTAACGGAACCCACTAAGCAAGGTAGGACTTCTTCCTCTAGTTCATACTTTTTCTCATATCAGAAACTCGATGTCAGAATAACTAGGGGCTGAGGAACACTCACCTTGAATCTTGTATCGGAGGAGTATGACAGTGTTAACACCCCTGGGTGAAGTGGAAGAGGGGAGAATAAATGATCAGCCACAAAGTCTACACTCATGAAAGCAGTTTGTGTCCTTTGATGCATGTTTCTAATGTCCAGTATCGCTGTATTCGTAGTATGATTAATTTAAATGCCAGATGTAACAATGACAATTTTTGCCTCAGTGATGTCTGAAGGAAAGGATATTGGACAATAAAATATCCATATATTTTAATGGTTCAATAATAACATAAAATACATATCCTTATGATTTTTGATATTTTAAAATAAGTTTATATGCCATTAGTAACTTATTTTGCTTATTAACTGTAATAGGTAAATATTATGTATCTTACCATCTAATATGCCTCAAATATATAACTAACATAAATGCTCTATACAATATGTGCACACATCATAATTCAGGGATTTGGAGTAAATAGGTATATGTAGGTAGGATGTTGAAGAGTCTCTCTAAGAGTCTCTCTCTCTCTCTCTCTCTCTCTCTCTCTGTCTCTGCACTTGGCTTTTAGGAGTAAATACATCTTAATTCCCAGATGTTAAGTGTATAAGTACATTTTGAAAGTAAAATTTGAGACTTTTATTCTTTGTTTTGTGATATGTGGTTAGCTTTTAAGATGCTCCATACTTATGAGCGTATCTTTAATATAATTTGAAAAGCAGTCCCAATGGTTGATTTAAATGCTTTCACATCTCATGTCAACATCTTTCATTTTTCTCCTCTTCATATTTTATGGTGTAAACCAAACAAAAATTTTTAGAGCACAAACTTGCAGCTTAAAAGTAAATAGTCATTTCACTGATTTGTTTTCTTTCTGCACATAAATAAGTGCTTCCATAATAGGATTTATCTATCAACACTGACTTCCCCACTGGTTTCTTCAAAATTCATCAGTGGAGGCAGAGTTGCTCAGCAGGGGTCCATGGGAGATCATTGCTGTAGTTGTACTTATTAGACTAGTGAAACATCAGCTTCTCTGTCTCCCGTCAGTCACTTGTGTCTGCCATCCCACACTCATTCTGATTTGATTTGATTTTTTTTTTTTTTTTTTTTTTTTTTTTTTTTTTTTTTATTTTTTTTTTATGTTTTTTTTTTTTTTTTATTTTTTTTTTTTTTTTTTAGTTCTGAAAGTGCTGACAAAGCCATTTAGGTAAACTAGTGGTCATTTTTTTTCATGCTTGTTGTTTTCATCATTGTATGCTGTGAATGTAGCTTTTATTCATCATCTATTTTGTATTTCTTTAACATTTCATTCCACAGGCACTCCAGAAAGTCTGAAAGATCTAGCATCCAAAAACACACTAGGAAAGGGACTGCCTCTGATGCAGACAGGTAGGCTTGCTATCGTGCTGTGCGACCACCTTCATTGTTTAACATAGACACAGGGTGTGCTGGCTCCGCTTTTACTTCTCATTCAGTTCACAAAGCAAACTGTGGTACTTGAAGAATCTTATGGAAGTAATTCAACTGCTATATGGTAAAAAATATGCTGAGGAAATAAGATAAAATCACTTTGTAGGCAGCCTTTAAGTATTAAATTTTTAAAGTACATTTTTTCCTCAGGATCATTCTGATTTTGACCAGGGATTAAATACATACTCATTCTTATAAATATATTAGAGTTTTGTTATTTTATTTCTGAGATCACATTAAATGTTTCCAATGGATGTAACTGAGGATATGAAAATGTTTTGAGTGTGTCTTGGATATCTGAACAATGTCATCCTTTAAAAATCTTTTTTTTCAGCCGGGCGTGGTGGCGCACGCCTTTAATCCTAGCACTTGGGAGGCAGAGGCAGGCGGATCTTTGTGAGTTCAAGGCCAGCCTGGTCTACAGAGTGAGTTCCAGGACAGCTGAGACTACAGGGAGACCCTGTCTCGAAAAGACCAAAAAAAAAAAAATAAAATCTTTTTTTTTCTGGCAAAGATACAATCTAAGACTCTTATGTTCACAACTGTAGTTATTTTATATGTTTATGTAAAAGTCGTAAAGAAGTACAGATGTTTTGCTTGCAGCTCTTCCAGTTCTACAAGTAGTTGTGTATGTTTAGATTCAACAGATTGATGCCTCTTTTGACATTGATAACAATGTCCAAGTAATGTATATAGACGAATACTAGTTCATTTATCTGAGAATGCTTGAGAGCATGGAAGAAGACATAGATAAATGTTTTAAGGTATCTATCAGAGGTGATCACAGGCCCAGTGAAAGTAGAGAAACGAGCAGAGTGGTAATGGAGTTGGGAGGTTTTCAGTGGGCAAGTCTTACTGAGCTAAAAGAATAGATAAAACCAGATTGCGATGAGCATAATTTCATGAAAGGAAAAAACTGTTGGAAAATAACTAAAATTGTAATATTATTTTGAGTTTGAGTGTCAGATCTGGGATGCAGAATACATATCAGAGGATGGGAAAATAAAAGAAGGCTGAAAATAAAATTAGAGACATCAGTCCCAGTTGAAATGAATGACAAGATTCTGGCACCTTAATGCTGTACTAAAGAATCTCTATTTATGAAATACTGGTATTCTTTAAACATGGCAAAGTGGGTAATTGATTTTGAGTTTCAACATTATAGATGAGAAAAGCAATTTGGAAGGCACATCAAAGGACCAAAGAGTAGATACAAGACACAATAGTAACTATTGCAGCAGACTTGGGCAAGACAGCTTGGACAATTCAGTGACTCATTCAGTTCATAAATATTTGCTACACTGAGTGTTAGTTTAAGGAAAAAAATACAGAGCAGAAAAAGTAAGTCATTTTCAAGAAGATATTATCAAGTTAAAATCTGAAAATCAAGGAAAGAGTAATATTACAGGATTAGCTAAAAATGGAGATACAACATGGTTCAGAGCTAAGGTGCTTGCCAACAAACCCTATGACATGAGTTCAATCCCTGAGACCCAAATGGTGGAAGAGGAGAATCAACTTTGTTAAGCTGTCCTTTGACCTGCACATACACTTACACACTAAAATGTGCTTTAAGGGAAGTAAAGAGAGATGAAATTTATTCCTGTCTAATAGGCCACAGAGATACCATTTAGAGAACATACACTGTAATAAGGAATTAGGGAAACTGAAAAAAAAATGTGAATAGGAAAAGAAATTGAACTGTGTAAAGGAAACTGAAACATGGCATCCTAATAGATAGCTGGTAGTCATGGACTATTGCCAGTGGGTCTCCATCTTCATGCCCTTCATTCTACCACATAGCTGGTAGTCATGGACTATTGTCAGTGGGTCTCCATCATCATGCCCTTCATTCTACCAGATAGCTGGGAGTCATGGACTATTGTCAGTGGGTCTCCATTGTCATGCCCTTCATTCTACCAGATAGCTGGGAGTCATGGACTATTGTCAGTGGGTCTCCATCTTCATGCCCTTCATCCTACCAGATAGCTGGTAGTCATGGACTATTGTCAGTGGGTCTCCATCTTCATGCCCTTCATCCTACCACATAGCTGGTAGTCATGGACTACTGCCAGTGGGTCTCCATCTTCATGCCCTTCATTCTACTAGATAGCTGGGAGTCATGGACTATTGCCAGTGGGTCTCCATCTTCATGCCCTTCATTCTACCAGATAGCTGGGAGTCATGGACTATTGCCAGTGGGTCTCCATCTTCATGCCCTTCATCCTACCAGATAGCTGGGAGTCATGGACTATTGTCAGTGGGTCTCCATCTTCATGCCCTTCATTCTCACCTCAGCTAAATATAGAACACTGGTTTTCCACGTGTCTGTTTGTAGTGAAAGCTATTATTGATTTTTGTGGGAGTCTAAATTGGATACCCAATTTTTTTTTGGTCTTTTTGAGTCAGGGTCTCCCTGTAGCTCTGACTGTCCTGGAACTCACTCTGTAGACCACGCTGACCTTGAACTCACAGAGATCCGCCTGCCTCTGCCTCCCAAGTGCTAGGATTAAAGGCATGTGCCACCACGCCCAGCTGGATACCCAATTTTAAAGAGAATTGTTGACTAGCTACTTACATGGGAATTGACCTGTAAGTTCTAGGTTACATTAGCTCTTGCTTCTATAGATCTGAGTTGACATCTAGCTAGGTAAATTAATATCGCAGTGTAAACACTTTCTGCATTCATTTTTTTTTTTTTTTTTTTGGTCTTTTCAAGACAGGGTCTCCCTGTAGCCCAGCTGTCCTGGAACTCACTCTGTAGACCAGGCTGGCCTTGAACTCACAAAGATCCGCCTGCTTCTGCCTCCCGAGTGCCAGGATTAAAGGTGTGTGCCACCACGCCCGGCTACATTCATTCTTTTGCTTTCCCCTTTTCATTTCCTCTTTCTTTTCCTTTCACTGTTCTTTTAATTTTTACTTTGTTAGCTCTGAAATCAAACCTAGGGTCATGCAGTTGCTAGGCAAATGGTCTACCAGTAGGGAATCCCATCAGATTGAACATTTGATTCTTGACATTGAAAGTTAACAACTTCCAAAAAGAAGTCATGCTTCCCAGCTATACACTGGATCCAAGAAAAATTTGCTTTGAAGTTATTTTAAGTTTGTGTGTACCAAATTTGGAATCTGGGGAATAGCCTTGCAAGAAAATATTTTTACATATTAAATATTCAAGGACCTGCTACTGGTAAAAGAATAAAAAGCATTCCTTTATATTCTCTTGAGAAGTCCCCCAATAAGAATCTAGCTTTTCACCTTCGTGTGAGTAAGCTGCGACAGAAGCTCACATCAGTTCTGCATTTTACTACATTGACTTTTGTTTTTGTGAAACCTGCACAGTGCTAGAAGCTTTACTTAAACCACTGTAAAGAACTGCTTAAAGGTGCACCTTTTGTTGGGTTGTTACAAATGGAAAGACCTTTTGTAGAGCTGTAAGGAGACTTAAATACTATATATGTTCTCTCTTTTTTGTGGTTTTGTGGTTACTTTAAAAACTACAGAACTTTTTTGTAAAATTCTTTTTTCCCCTCTTTTTATTGTTATTAAACTTTTTCCATAGGCCATACATTATTTCTCAATCGAATCTAGTTTCCCTTTCCATGCCTTCCCCCACCCCACCTGAATCCCTGCACTCTGCCATACATGTCCTGCATCTTTTTTTGAGTCTTTCCAGAGTTTTTTTTCAATTCTTTTGTTGTTGTTCTCTCCAACTTGTATTGCTACATTATATATACATATATATGTAGTTATATATATATACATACATATATATATATACATATATATGTAGTTATATATATACATACATATATATACATACATACACATATCACTTGAATTGAAGGGTTTTTTTTTTCCTAAAAGATGTCATGTTTTCCTTAAAGAAGTGCTCAAACTTTACTTTTAAGCTTCAATTGAGACAATATACTGCAAGTCCATTTGTTATCAATAGAAATATCTAGCTAAATACCTGAGGCTTTTTTTATGTTAAATACATTTAATGCCAACATAAAACAGTAATGTTGGGTAAAGACAGGCCAGGACTGAACCTAGTGGTAAGTATGTAGATACACATTCAGAGATGATGAGCCAGAATATGCATGTGTTAGTACAGCCATGGCAAAATGGATACTTAGCTGTATGCCATTTTACATACATTTTGATTTTGGAAACTCACAGAACAAATTATTTTAATTCCTAGAAAAATAATTCAATATATATGTATTTATATTTTATTATAATTTCTTCTGATGACATAGAAACAGATCCTGTCCCAGTGATTATCTCAGAGGGACAGAGCCTCTCATGCCTAAAGCTCTGGATTAAAGAACTTAGCATAACAGAAAAAAGAGCACAGATCCTATGTCACCTATCAGAAAAGAAAACCCTTGGATATTGACAGACTTGTCAGACTGTGAATCCTGTCTTGAGAACATTTATCTCATTGTCTTTTTCAAGTCACTCAATGATCCTGTTTTTCTTTTTATAAAATAGTAATAATTATATTTCTAAGGATGTATAGTACCAAAACCACAAATATAGACATGTTTGCATAGGCAACGTGCACCCATCTAAATGTACACACATCCATTCATAGCCTAGCTTGTATAGATAGGCTCACACTAACAATCTGTAAAGAGCTTTTCTTGGATATTATTATTTCACATATTTACCATCCATTCTTGTTGCCATTCTCTAACATGATTGTTCTTTCTATCACTTTTTATATCTTTTCATTCAGAGCATATTCCATTTCATTAAAAACAATCAGGACTCAATAGCCTTGAGTCTTTCAGCTTTACACTGCTGTAACAGGAATGTCTTGCTCAACTCTCCTTTCTGTTTGCCTAAAACAAACCATACTTGGTTCCATTATCTCTCCTCTGTAATATTTTGGTCACCTCTTTTTTTGTTTTTTTATTTTTTTTTTTATATTTTATGTGTATGAGTGTGCTGTCTGCATGTAGGTTGGTGCACCCATGTCTTGCAATGGCACAGAGGTCAGGAGAGGGTGTTGGATTCCCCTGGAACTGGAGTTAACTTAGCCGCCATATGGGTTCTGGGAATCAAACCCGGGCCCTCTGCAAGAGCAGTCAGTGCTCTTAACTGCTGAGCTTAACTCCAGCCCCTGGCCATCTCTTTTAAAGTTCTTTATTTTCCCTCTCCTGTAATTTAGGCTTGCTGCCATATCTCTCCTCTTCTCCTCCCCTCCCCCCATTCTCTCTCTCTCAGATTGGCTTTCCACCTTCACTCGTCTGTACTCTCATCTTCATTATAGACGTAATAGTAGCAAGAATCATTTCATTATTGGAACAGATGTAAAGGAAAAAGTAGTCATCCTATGCAAGATGTTTGACTTCAAACACTATGGGTTCTTTTCAAGCTCTGTAAGCCTCCCTGTGGCTCAAACACAGGTCAATAAATTTCATGTTCTGAAGCTGTATAGCATTCAACCAGAATCCATTTATTTGCTACTAGATTGTTAGAACCTTAGCAATTTAGTTGGATGAGACATAAATTCCACCTAAATTATTTCTCTATAAGGCCACACTTATGTTGTTCTTAGGTATTTATAAATTTCATTAAGGAATGAAGAAAGGTTAGAGTGAAACTATACTATTTAAGAATTACTTTATTACTAGTGGAAAAATTCTACAATTTCACTTTAAGACCACCTCCAGAACATGTATATTTCACAGGCTTATTCTCAAACTAATGGTTATACAGAGTAATAGATTAAACAGTATTGCTATTAGAAGATATATATATATATATATATGTATATATATAAATTCTTCCCATTTTAATTAGTTTTGTATAATTGAGTTAATGTGTAAGTCAACTGAGAGTGAGTGAGCTATTTGAACAGGTGGAATGTATTAGTTTCTTTTTATTTGAAGTTGCAAATGGAGGTGACAGTTGAAGTGTCAGAGCATGAATTGGGATCTGATAAAGCCTTAATCTGAAGCTCAAGAGGATAAAATTGACCTTTATTAAAGATGTAAGCTGCGCTCTCTTATTTTCTTCCAACTGACATTTCCTTCTATATTGTTCTGAAATGGAAGACAACCCCTGAAGCAAAAAGTCAGTCTAGTTGTGAAAATTATTTAATAGAAATAATGTCAAGAAAAACTAAAATGGACAGAAAAGCACTGATAAATATTTTGTCTCCAATATGGATACTTCTCTCACTTAAAGACATGTAATAATTGATTTTTACACTGTTGCTTTAAGAGGGTGAAATGTTATTACTCCTGCCAGGATAAAGCATAATACGTACTTTATTCACCCATTTATTTAAAATACTAAAATAAAGCTGGGTGTGATAGTGCTCGTCTTTAATCGCAGAACTTGGGAGGCAGAGGCAGGTGGATCTCTGTGAAACTTTTCAGCCTGGTCTACATAGTGAATTCTAAGCCAGACTGTGGCTACAGGGAGAACCTGTTTCAAAAGGGCCAAAAAGTGTATTCTAAAATGATGAAATGGATATGTCCATTTTAACTCTTAATACCTAATTCAGAAAATTGCTTCATAATGATTTGGAATGTTACATGGGGACAACTCTGTTGTATTGACAAATAGCTCTTTAGATACTGCCAAATCTACTAGAATGTGTTTTATTAACCATCTGTGCTTAATCAGTTGTATAAATTAATAAAGCATTAGCTAACCTATATATTTTTACCTTGCTTAGATTAAGCTTAAGAAGTATTATACTTTTGCCTTTTATTTGCCATAGACTTTCTTCTTGCACAGTGGAGCTATGGGCATTCTAAAAATAGGCATATGTCTAGTTCACATTCTTATAGAAGACAAATACCTAAAATATACTGGTTTTCATCTTTGTAATTACACTCACTCATTCAATCAACAAATTAATTTTCTATGCAGTGATGTTTCAGGCACTGGATATAGAAATCAGTTACCAACAAAAGATTGCATGGAGTCTTGGACCTTGGAGAATTTGTAAGAGGTTAATCTTATTTGGACAGGCTAGATTGGCCCTTTAAAACTGAGACATTAATACTGATAACAGTAACTTGTCAGTTTGATTCTTATTCCAATTTAGTAATTGTGTGATGAGTTTTGTTCTGGTTCTGTAATATAATCACTGCCTTATAAGAGTATCCAGATTTTCCTTGGACAAAATGTCTTACTGTAAAGTTAATGTGACCCTGCTGACTGAAGATCTTTTTTGGCCCTAATGTTATAGGGTTCTGTCACCATGCCTCTCTAGAAGGGGATACGCAATCCCAAGAGCGACTGATCAACCAGTCTTTAGGGGAAAACATCCTGCTCGCTCTCGGTCGAGCGAGCACACTAGTGTCAGAACCCTGTGTTCTATGCACCACCTTGCCCCCGGAGGGTCGGCGCCACCTTCTCCGCTTCTGACAAGGTTGCTATTCAGTGTCCAGCCCAGCATTCATGTCCTGCTGCCGGGTGTTGGTGTGGTGTTGTTCCTTCCTGAACAAGTGAAGCTTTCACTCATTATGACACCATAGTTTTCAGTATTTCCTTTGTGGCACTTAAACCTCTCCCACATCCTCTATTACCTGCATCTATCTTCACTGTGCGGGCGGGAACCTGTCATTCCTGCCAGTTAGCTGCCATCAAAAATAAAATTTGGCTGTGTTCTGTCCTTTCATCTGTTTGTGGCATATTCATATATAACTTATTATGTGAAAAATTTTATATCAGTTACATTACTATGTATTTATAAAGTAGAAAAGAATTTTTAAAACAACCTTTTACATGTGTTCATAAAAGGTTAGGGTGTTTATCATTTCTTCACTTACAAAGTATTTGAATGCCCTCAGATGGAGGTGAGCTTAATCTGGGCAAGAGCAAAGTACCTGCAGGCTTCTTACTTCTATCTATAATTTCAATCCTCACATCAGTATATTGCATAGCATGTGTTGGGGTTGCTTAAAATGCCTTACCAGGTATTTTCCATTTAAAAATAAGGTAGAAGAGATTGGTAATTAATGAAAGTCTCTGTGGCAACAATTTACTCTTACTAGTTACAAGTAATTCTAAAGTATCTATCAGTTTATTCAAAGCAGTTTGGCAGCAGGCCTGCATAATTAATTTTTTCTGTATTTTAAGGTCCAGAGGCTGTGCTTAGTTCTGTCACAGTAGGACCACAAATGAGTGACTGCCCCAGAAAACACAGCCTCATAGAAAGCTAGAGAAAAGCGAGTTCCATTCTGCTCAGTTGGAGAATTCATGCAGAATGTCTGCGGCAGACCCTGGCCTCCCCCTTCAGCCTCCCCTCATAGTACCCTTTTACATATATCATTAAAGTTTTTGATTTTGTTCCCAATGACCCAATTAGTGGTTTGTGCCTGTTTTAATAGTAACAGGAAAAGGAAAAGATTTGAATCAGGTTATGTTGGAATTTCATCCTTGCTTTGCTGTTTACCTGCAGAATGCACCGACAAGGAAGCCCAACCCAGTCTCCTCCAGCAGACACATCCTTCAGCAGTCGCAGGGGAAGACAGCTCCCACAGGTGCCAGTTCGGAGCGGCAGTATAGAACAAGGTATCCTATAAAGAGAGATCTTTGCCCAAACATCTTGGAGTTGAACTTTCTCCTTTTATACTCCCCTGTAGTAATTGAATACTGTTTCTATTATATGTAATTTTTTGAATCCTAAGATTTTAAATTTCTTACAATCTTATGCCCAGCACCTGTTTTTAGGGGTCCTTGGCACATACTCAGCGTTTATTGGGTGAATAAATCAATTCAAATTGTCATTTAACAGACTGGGTAGTCCTGAACAATTTTACAAAGTCATAAAAGTAGATAACACCAGTTAAAAAAAAAACAAAAAACAGTACTTTCTGGATTTATTTGTTGAAAGAACACTTTACCTTATTTTAGAAACTTATTTAAAACATTTTGATGCTTTTATTTTAGCTTCATTGACATCTTGAATGTTAATATAATTTTGATGGCAAAAAATATGCAGAAAATCTATTTGTCGTTTTTGAACAAACAATGTTGCTTATATTTTTCTTACTTTGTTTTATTTTCCTAAGAGAGAATGAGAACACGTGTATACACTTGCGTGTGTTTGTATGGGTGTGATTTGATAGCAGAAACGAAGATTAAAGTGTCTGAGCTGACTGTTTGAAATACTGGACTAAAATAGCATTTTCATATGAGTCATTTCTAACTGGATACATGATTTATCAGTATTTTTTAGTACATTTGTTATTGACTTTTTAAATTACTGTATTTTTTTTTTTCTAATTAAGGGTTGTAGTAAAAGTAAAGTGGACGCCTTTAAGCATGCATTGGAAATCTTCACCCCCATGAACTACCCGGAAGGTTAACATTCCGAATACTTTTTTCAACAGTGTTGATTGTTCCTGCTATAAAACTTGCATTCCTTCCTTGTTGAGGATACGGGGTACCTTATCCTTACTCTGTTGATGCGCTTTACTGAATATACCTCTGAAATGAATGTTAATGGATCGGAGAGAAATGCATTGCTTCAAAGATTGAAATGATCAGTTTTAACATGCAAAGTATTTGATAATAGAAACATGAATGTGAAAAAGTAATGGCGACATGCTGATTCAATACCGTAAAAGGTGCTATTAAAGCTGGACTTGGGTTTTAAAATCACATTTCCTTTTGGTATAACATGTGTTAGTGTTCTAGGTTATAATAAATGTATCCATGTAATCTATAAGGAAAGTTGCAATCTTTGTAAATCTGTTTTCTAAAATATCAGTTAATGTAAATAGAATCCATATTTCAAGTAAGCTTTCTTTTCTGGGAACATTTCAAGAGGATTATTACAATTTAATTTATTTAAAATATATTTAAAAATAAGTCTTTTGAAAGTTATCTGTACATTTATTTATTTTACAAATGAATCCTGGATTTTTAGGTTAGCCGTCCATGAACTCTTGTTGCACAACTGAACAAAGTATAAAATTTGATATTTCGCTACAAACTCAGTGCCACTGATCACAAATACTCAGCAAGTCATGAGCTTCTAAAATTCTTTGCATTTCCTCTAGTTGCAAGTAAAATGTTCCATGGCGTATGATGGTACACAGTGAGACTACAGTCATGCCGCTTTTGCAAATTCAGTTGGGCCGTACGCTTATTTTTAAAAACTTATGTTCCATTGTTAATGTCAATATTACTATTTATGACATTTCTATTCACAGCTGTCTTTCAGAGAAATCATCCAACTGTAAAGGTTGAATTGAGGTGGGATGAAGGGGCTGAATGGAAATGACACTGTTGGAGTTACTTTGATATTACAAATACATTAGGAAAAACTTTGAGACGTAGAAAGGTCCTGAAAAACCACACTCTTAAAACTCACATAGATAGAACTTTTTAAAGATGTTATCCATTACAGTGTCATCCATTACAATGAAACCTAGGTATTTTGTGGTGTATTTCATAATATGATGTTAATATGTACTTTGGGACTTTTGCCAAATGAAAATTCTGTCAGCCACATTGTGTTAGGAATCTATTTCATACTCCAAATTCACATGACATATATTTGTCTTGCAGTATTTTCAGAAGTAAATAGTCCATGAGTTAAACACCATTTAGTACATTTTCAGGATGAATTTTGCTGTTCTTGAGGCGATAGAATCATGTCATAAATTTTCCTTCTTATAGCATTTGTTCAATCTCCTGTGGAAATTACTATCAACTGTAGTTTATTTGTGATGGCTGAAGCTCCTGCTTTACTTTACTCCCGTCTGGTTTTCCTTATCTAATGTTGTATAAAGGTCGGCTTACTGTTTTGTTAAAAAGAAATCAGTTGGTAAACCACTTATTGGTAAGAACAAATTTTTCAAATATTTGAGTTTCCCAGGTAGTGAGAGTTTGTTGATAGCATCATAATTTCATTTTACAGTTTCAGTATATAGTTATCTACACTATAGTTTTAATGTTGCATAACAAGCCAGTTTGATTATTTGGCTAGGTACATGCTTTTTGGTTTTGTACACGCGATTTACTGCACATTTCTATACTATAAAAGCAGAATTTTCAATTTTAAAGGCTTACATCCTTTTAAAAGATATATTTGATCTTTGAAAAATATTTTGAAGTTTCCTTTAACAATTTTGAATATTATCCTATTTATTACATGAAGTCTGGTGATTTAAAAGTAGGTGACAGGAAAAGCATAGAGATGAATATAGTCCATATATCAGATAAAACCAGGTAAAAAGTGGTATATAATCTAGATTACTCTTAATAGTATTTAAGAATTGCAAGTAGAGCCATGCACGAAAGTTCTTTGCTTATATTTCAATATTGACTGCAGTATAGTGTTGCTCTGACATAGAATGATAAAGGCAGCAACAACTAACTATGTAAAAATGTATGCTCTTAAAAACTTTTTTATGCTTAATTGGATGCCTTTTAATAGAACATTTAAATAAAGAGTATCCACTAACTAATATTTCATGTCAAATGTTTAGTGTATTCTTTTGCATTATATGCTTCTTAAAAACTGAAACCTTACTAAAAAATCCCTACAGAAATATTTAGACAAGTTCTTATTTGGCAATAAATAATATACCAGTAAGGAGATAAATATAAAAATTTTTTGGTCTTTTTGAGACAAGGGTCTCCCTGTAGCTCCAGCTGTCCTGGAATTCTCTCTGTAGACCAGATTGGCCTTGAAGTCAAAAAGATCCACCTGCCTCTGCCTCCCAAGTGCTAGGATTAAAGACATGCGCCACCACACCCGGCATAATTTTATGAAATAGCTAAGAACTAAATTCTTTTAAACAAAAATAATTTCACCTTAAGTTCTTTACTATAATTTTTGAGGAAGAGGAAAGGATTATTTAAATTTGAATATATATTTTTTCACACAGAAAATGATGCAGAGTAATTTTCATACTATGGATAGTATCTTTCATTGAATTAAAAAATGGGATTATTTTGTGATTTCAAATCATAAGAAATAGCATTGCTATGATGAAATTTTTATGAAGATTAAGTTACAGTGTAAGATTCAAGTTAATGGATTTTAAGTAAAATATTCTAGTAAAATTGTTGCTCTACTATATAGACTTAGAAAGCAAGTACGGTGGAATATGCTTTTGAAATATCAGACAAGTTATTATCCTGATATTTTTGTTTTATTTAAATTTTAAATTGCTGTATTCATTTTTAAATTGATTTTACTTCCATATATGAAATTTTTCATGGTTTATCATTGCAGTTTACCACATCACATTACGTGTTATGCATTTTTATTATTCATGCCATTATGTTAATTCACATTTCCATGTCTAACTATATATTTGCTGATTTCTTTCTTTTGTTTCCATCGTTATGTGCATTTAATTCATTGAAGACCAAGAAAAATATAATTCTTCCACCAAAGGTAAATATTAATGTTAACTTTTTAAACAGTTCATACTATTAATATTTTAATATGCAAGAGTCATATCCTGTATTTATTGAAAGAATGACCAGAATTATTTAACAAGAAGCTATTTTACTGAAGTGATTGCAGCCCACACATTCACCCTTTCATATTTCATATGCAAATTTTATATCAAAGAGGAAAACATTGTTTTAAAACTGAGAATAGTATTGGGGTGAAATTCATTTATAAATGATAACTAAAAGAGTTCTTTTTGGAAATCAGTAATACATCATTTTATATACTGAGATTTTAGTTTAAGAATTCATGACATACTCTTTTTCTTCTTCTTGTATTTTTTGGTTTGTTTCCTCTTCCCTGTTCTCAAAGATAAAGGATTTTATTCAGACCTTCTCTGATGCCCACTCTGGGTAACATCTGCTGCACAGAATTTAAAAAGTTCTGCATCTGGCTGTCCAGAGAACAGTAAATTAACAAACTCTCAAATCCCTGCTGTGGCCAGGCATGCTTAAAGCAGCTCCCTAAGTATAGGAGCTCTAGGCTTCAATATTGTTTTAATATGAATCCTGTCTTTCTGGTAGATAAAAGAAACAGAGCTGATGTAACCCACTCTTGGCATGCATGAGCTCCTCCTTGTCTTTTGGATCATGGTTTAGTCTTTTATCTTTGCACCAGAGTCTCAAGTGAGCATCGGGCTTCACCCTAGCCTTTGGCATTGCCCACATCATTTCTGATTTAGAATTATATTTAGCCTGATAAATAACTACTTGAATATGAGTTTGTAGATCAGTAATGAAGTATAATAGTTTTTAATAGTAATTGAATTATGTAATGCTTTATAGCTCATGCAGATGTGCTTATTGAATGTTTGAAAGCATGTTGAGTTGTTTACCTTAGTAACCCTTGAAGCTAGTTCTGACAACAGTACCATCCTTATTTAAGTTATCTGCCCATTGTGCTTGAGAGATGACTAAGCAGATAAGATCCCTTGCTACTCTTACAGAGGACTGGAGTTTGATTTCCAGTATCTACAGCTGGTGTCCTACAACCACTTGTAACTCCAGTTCCAGGGAACCTCACACTTTCCTGTGACCTCATTGGATGCCTGAATACACGTGGTGCACATACATACACTCAGGCTCACACATATACATGTAAAATAATAAAAGTTAATAGATCAAAACTATTTTCCTTTTACTGCTACAAAGAAGGGCTCTTATTTTTTTCATTTTCTTTCACTGTACTTTTAGATATCTGGTTTAATAACACAAATTCCAAATATATTATTCTTAGATTTTAATATATATGGGATATGTTATGCATCTTAGTATGAGTGATTCAACTATCTCTTTTAGTCTGGATTTGTTAAAAGCAAATTAGAGTTCAGGCACATAAAATTCTAACATAATATTTGGCATACTACCAATAAATAGTAACTCAAATAAAATGCTACTCAGTGAGACGAAGACAGGATCATGTTTCCAAAAACTCATAACCAACTTATGTTTTAAATTTACATATCAGACACAAGTAAATAATTAGTAATACAAAAATAGCCTATGTATTTTTCCTTTGATTCAGAAAAATTTAGTTTTAAAAGGTTAAAGTGGAAAAATCTTTTCAGTTTTATATTGGAAATTGATCATGACCTAATTTATTAATTAAAAGATAGAGAACAGCAGTCACTTAGAATTCTTCCGTATATTGTACTGTTAACTCAAAGCCATAGCTGATTAATCGAAATAATAGTTCTTGAAGTCTGTGCATTTATGACCTTGCTCAGGCCATGGGCAGTACGCCCTGAAAGAAAGGTTCCATCACCCTGTCAAGTCTTTCAGACAGAATATCGATACACCTCACAGAACAAACCTTGGAACTAGAATCAACATGAGGCATGTTCCAAAATTTATCCAGCAAAAATCAGCTGGGATTTAAGGCAATGTAGTTCAGCCACCAACAGTGGCCCTCAAAGTCCTCCCACCCAAAAATGCAGGTTGAAAACTTTCTTCAAAATCAGATGAGAGGCTGAAACGGAAAGCCACATTTACTGCATAGAAATCCCATTATGCTGAACTGTAGGCCCTCTTTGTGGTTTATAATATGGGGGAATTTAGGCTGTTGTAACAATTTCCAGCCTTCCCATGCCTGGCTGACCATAGAAACCAAGAATCTCCTTCATCTGAATTTATTTTTGATGATTTCTAGATGAAATTATTATACAGCTAAAGGTCCCAGTCTCCCTGGAAATTGAAGCACCACCAATATTGAAATCAGGACAGTTCCATGAAAATGGACAGTTGATCTAAGTACAGAGGATGAGTCTGTCAGCTTTCCAGCATGTGTTGGCAAGTGGAAGGTAGAATTTATCAATTACTCCCCATATGTTTATGATTCATCTAGGAGTGTCATATATTCATCTGGTATTTGTACAACTACCAGAGATATAATCATTAATAGCTTTCATTTTCCAACTAAGATGTAACCTCCTTATCATTCATTCATTCATTTGGTAAGTGGGAAGCCTCCCTCCAAGAACCTTGTTGAAAATTGGTTTGTGAAACGAGGTCTCATTCTAGTAGTTTTTTTGAGTGCCTACTATGTATGGAGTAACGTAATTATAGGAGGACGTGTTTCCTAGAAATGGCGTCAGAGGCTTAAGTGGGATGCCTTTCGTGCTGTGAGGCAGGGCCAGGTTTGTCAGACAGCCGGTGTTTTCCCCTCTGCAGGCAGACGTGACAGCCCTCTCACCACACCAGGATCTTGGAGAAGCCACTTATCTTTCATACTTTCCCCTGATAACCCAATTGTTTTATACTCAGCTAACTCTATATCTGTGCAATGTAAGAAATTCCATTAGGTGTATGTGAAGATATAGCATTACCTGGGCTTGAAATTTTAGCTGAAGTGTTAGAAATAAATGTGATACAACTTAAATTACCCTTTCATCCTCTTATGTTGAAACCTGAGAGGACATTACGTTTTCTGGGTTTCACAGACTGATTTTAGGCCTATTTTAAATTATTCATTCTAAAAGTAAGCAAATGTTTCCCTCTCTGCTACATTTCTTGGACAGTTTTAAAGAGCCCATGAATGTAGTTTGGGGGCATCGAAATAATGATATCAGAAGATCAAAACTGAACCAGAAATTAAATGACTTCAAGGTGAGAAAAATGTTATTGTCATGATAAATTTCTAATTTATGTGCCTTTTAAACAGTATTTCTTATGTGTGTTATCTTTGGATCTTTGAATCAATTTTAAGTCTTAATAATACACATCACATTATCTTTTCTACAAATAAGATTTCCTTAGTTATAAAACATGTGTCATTTATGCACATGGAAAATGAAAAGTATTTAGAGTCCAAGTAATTAAATTATTTCAACAGGAACAAAAAGCAATAGCATTTTGTTGATTTTTGTTGCCTATCTGGAGATTATGTGATAATTACATTAGCCATATCCTAGTCAGCAGTATTACTACTAAGTTCTATATAAATGTTAAAATATATTGCTTGTACTTTTATGTGTGAAGCGATGGCCCAAAAAGGTTTGAGGCCTAAATTATGCAAAATTAAGCTTTATGTAAATATGGCATTAACCGGGCTGGAGAGATAGCCTAGCGGTTAAGAGCACCGACGCTCTTGCAGAGGACCCGGGTTCGATCCCCAGCACCCACATGGCGGCTAAGAACCGTCTGTAACTAACTCCAATTCCAGGAGAACTCCAGTTCCAGGGGAATCCGAGACCCTCTTCTGACCTCCGCGGCATTGCACGACACGGGTGCACAGACCTGCATGCAGACAATACATTCATACACATAAAAAAAATAATAAAAAAATTAAAAAAAATATGGCATTAACCTTAGTAAGATGGAAAAGTGGAAATGTTAATTTTACTTATTTTCTGTTACACCAGTTATTGTATAAGAGGCGTTAATCAATAGAATTTGTGCACTATAGTGATAAAACAGGAAGGGATTATAGTCCTGAAGTTTACTAAATTAAGTAAACTAATTTATAATTTTCAGAGTTCACATTTCTACAATTGCATATAGTACCAAAATTTGTTACAAATTATTATTTAGTCAAAGCATATTAGGCCTGGTCAATTGTTCCCTGTTAATTTTGGTTAAACTTGGGATCTAGGGCTATAGCTCCAGGGTACAGTGCTTGCTTGGTTCCAGGTGTGTTTTTGTGAGAGATGGAAGCAGTGAGAAAAAGGGGAGAGGCAATATTTACTTGAAGGTGTGCGTTCTCCCTGGCTTAAACATTCTGGGGCAGGACTCTTCTGGAGCATACACATGTGATGATTCAGAGCTCTATTATTTTTTATTAATTTAATATTTGTTTATTGTATTTTACATATGTGAATGTTTTGCCTGCATGTATCATAATGCACTACAATGAGTGCATTGCTGCTCATGGAGACTAGAAGAGGGGCTCAGTTCCCCTGGAAAGGGAGTTATGGACAGTTGTTACCTGCCGCATGGATGGCTAGGAACTAAACCCTGGTCTTCAGGAGCAGCCAGTACTCTTAACAACTGAACCATCTCTCCAGCTCCTTGTAGTTCTATTGTTAGGAGACTGAATAATTTATTATTCTCTACATATTATTCTCTTTAAACTTTGGGTTCTGTGAAGATTAAACAAATAGAACAATCTAGAGGTTATGGTTTGACTTCCTGTTCTTCTCAGTCACCTGCACTTACACATAACTAGGTAACAAGGCTTCTGGACATTGCACACATAGCACTTTTGGCTTGTGATATGTGTCTGACTGAACGAGCATATCATTTATCTTTGTCTCCTGAGTACTGTGAAGAGGAAGCTGGAGATAAGCATATGTCCAATAATGGGCAGTCTCTCTGGTGTGTTTTCTCGAGTTGAGTAATCCCTTGAAATGTACCAACACTTAGGAAAAAAACTGTCAACTTCAAGGCTGAGTTTATCAAAGTTGGAATACATCCATATGGCGAAGATAGAGGACTGGAGAGAAGGATCAGTGGTTAAGAGCACTGACTGCTCATGCATCAGGACTAAGATTTTCAGTGTTGCTCTGGAGCGTGGCAGATTTTCATATTAGCCCATGCCTTGGCTTGGAAGTCTTGAACTTTGTAGGGTATTCATTGGAAATAAGATGCTCAAACTAAAGTGAGGTCATGTGGCTCTGACTATAGTGAGATTTGAGTGATTATATGGGTAACTCTCCTCATTTCTCTGTGCCAGTGTTCATTTCAATTATCTGTACCAAACACAATGCCTTCCTTGCAAGTCCCTCAAGACAGTGTGCCACTCTCACATCACATGTGCTGTTCACCTGTTGCGTTTTGTGTTTCTCATACAGGATACATTTTTTCTCTCTCTCTTTTTTTAATTTTGAGAATTTCATAGATGTGTATTGCCTTTTCATTATTTCTATCCTTCCAGTTCCCCCAAAAGTCTCCCAATGTCCCCTCACTCCCTCTCAGTTTCTTTTCCTCTTCTTTATTATTGTTACATATACATATATACACTTATAAATATACATATCTATTTATAATGCACAGTGCATTTAGCGTACTTGTACTCAGGCTCTCCGTTCAGGATTAGATAACTTCTCAAGGAGCTAATCCCTGGAGAAGACTGATTGTCCCTCCCTCAGCATCCGTTAACTGTCTGTGGGTCTTATCTTGAAGTTGGGCTGTGTGACATTCCTCCACCCACCTGTGCATGTCAACTGGTTTTGTCATTATGAGGGCCTCATTAGACTACCATATGTAGTCTAATGACTTGAAACATTTCTATATCGGCAAATTCAAATGCACATTACTTAAGGATGTTGACCCAGGATTTGGGAACTTGGATGGAGTGAAAAAAATTCCACGTTTGATTTCTTTTTATGTATTGTATGTAGTATGGAAAAAGATGATGAAGTGAAATCAGAGGTTCTGGTTTGACTTCCCTGTTCTCCTCAGTCACCTGCACTTACACATAACTATAGGGAACGAGGCTTCTGGACATTGCACACACAGCACTTGCGATATGTGTCTGACTGAACGAGCATATCATTATGTCAATGTTGTTTAGACTTGTGTAAGTTCAAAAGTAGCACAGATCTTTAAGGAAAACTATCATTCATTATTTCTTTTTTTCTTTTTTTAATTTTTATTTATTTTTATGTGTATGAATGTACTGTCTGCATGTAGGTCTATGCACCTGTGTCATGCAATGCTGTAGGCGGAGGTCAGAAGAGGGTGTCAGATTCCCCTGGAACTGGAGTTAAAGACGGTTCTTAGCCACCATGTGGGTGCTGGGAATCGAACCTGGATCCTCTGCAAGAGCAGTCGGTGCTCTTAACCACTAGGCCATCTCTCCAGCCCTCATTATTTCTTCAGTCTAAAACACAGGTACACTTACACACCTGTAGACAATATACTCATACACATAAAATAATAAAAATAAATAAATAAATAAATAAATAAATGGCTGGATACAATAGCACAGTTTCTCTGAAGATGGTTCTCTTTACAGAGAAAAGTTCTTAATAGAGGGACATGTCAGGAAACATAAACTGATAAAGAATAGTGAGTTTGGGGGCTGGAGAGATGGTTCTGTGGTTAAGAGCTATAGCTGCTCTTGGAGAAGACCTGGGTTTGGTTCCAAACATCCACATGGAGACTAATGACTGTCTGAAATCTCAATTCTGACATCTTCTTTTGGTCACTGCAGGCATTGCATGCACGAGTGCACTTGCATGCAGGAAACACACACACATACAAAATAAATAAATACATACCCCTTAAAAGTAATCTATTTCAACTTTAATTTAGAACTATTCATCTGAGTCCTTTTTTCCTTCTTACATTTCTTCTAAGTGAATAGAGAATACTAATCAATATTAACAATTTTCTCCTGTGTTGAGGATAACAGTGCTAGTAGAACTATTGTCCACTTTACTTGGTAGAATATGATAGAATATTTTAAGGTCTGGGTTGTAATTAAAATGCCTTGATATTCAGCCTTTGTACAGTTTATAACGAACGCACTTCAATTAGCCAAATCTTTTTCATCTTTGACTGCTTTCTAGTCTGTTTATTATTTTCCTGCTTGTATCTGGTTAGTCTTTATGAGTGCAGTTAATTCTTAAAACATTATTTTTCAAGTAATGCATTTTTTTCAGTTCTGTCAATACTTGAGATCTTGGACTCATTCATATATTTCATTCAACCTCACGACTTCCAGATAGAAGTCATTTCTCAGTGCTTTCTTCTAAGATATACTGGTAGAAGGAAGTGTTCCTTTGTCTTTACAGTGTCCTTGGGTTGCCACTTGGCAGAGAATTAGAGATTTTCATTTTTCTGTTTATAAAATATGGGAGTACATCAGAGAGAGCAGCAAGATGCCCTTAATCGTCCATCCAGAAGTCATCACGTTTTGGGTTTGACTTATCTTTTAGCTAAATTGTTGACAAATGTAGGTCCATAATTCTTTAATTTAAAGTTATTTAATGTTGAAATTCATTTATTTCTTTGTAATGTTATTTCACAAGAAACAGTTGAAAAACATGGAACATCTTAGTGAAATAATGTATATTATTTTCCCTCCCAAACCAAACGTCAAAATTTTAAATCATAATTTCTAGCTGCAAACAAGTATGAAATATTAAAGATTTTTTTCCATTGGAGCAAATTCATTTTTCATAAACAAAAATGCACAATATATACTTTGAATAGATTTATGCAGTTTTATGTTTAATTAGAATGCTCCAAAATTGTACATAATTAATTTTTACAGTATTTTAAGCAAATTAAACATTTCACAAATAATCATATTCTCTTTGGAAGTGATATACAAATCATTCAATGATCATTTAACAAATACTTATCCAGGATTGTTAAGCTTTTCAAAAATGTTGTTTATGCAGTAAGTCTAAAAAGGTGGCAGGCAAGAAGACTTGGTTCAGTAGTTAAGAGTGCTTGCTGCTCTAAGCCGGGGAGGACCAGCGTTTGGTTCCCAGCACCCGTATCAAAAGGCTCACAACCAACCACCTGTAGCTTCAGCTCCAGGGAATCTGAATCCTTCTTCTGGTCTCTGGACACACACACACACACACACACACACACACACACACACACACCAGAGAGAGAGAGAGAGACAGAGACAGAGACAGAGAAAGAGAGATACAGACATACACATAAATAAAAAAATAATTTTAGCTTTAAAGCAATATGAAAGAGGCAGGTCTATTAAAATACATGTGGGAGCTACAGTTGTAGAATCACGAAAGCTCCAAGATCATAGTGCAGATAAAGGTGCTCCCCACACTGAAGACCTGACCTGAGTTCAGGATTCAGACCTCAGAATCAACATGGTGGACAGAACTGACTCCCAAGAGTTGCCTTCTAACATCCAAACAGCTGTCTACTCCCATGCACTCGTCTGCATACACACACACACACACACACACACACACACGATCACACACACATAATAAAAATGTTTTTAAAATGAAAAATTATTGGACAATATATGCAAAGAGGAATCGTTACTTCAGTCTGAATCTTTTTGAACACTGTAGAATACTTCCCTTAGAAAATTACAATAAATGCTTTGAAAATTTTAGTTACTTTTCTTACTCTAATGTTTTTCAGTTGTAATCCTTTTGTTGAGTTTTAGAATAAGAAATGATTTCTCCTTAGTTTTAAATGAACTTAAAGTAAGCTCTGCAGATTGCAACATTTATTTTCAGTTTGATATATGTTCCTTCATCTGAAAAAGGCCTAATGTTTACAAAGCACAGTGAAGAAAACAATGTGAAAAAAGGGATTTTTTTTCAATAAACATAGTTTAGCACATTAATATATGCTTTTATTAAGATACAGTTTATTTACCCTAAAGTGTATCACCCAGATTATAGTTTACAGGGGAAAATTTCAGCCTGTTGACTTTCTCAGGAAAGAATTTTGATAAACTGCAATGTTAATTGCATCATAGGGACTAAAGGAGATAAATTATTTAATGTACTGTAATGAATTGTCTATATTTGAAAATACAGTCTATAGTAAACTTCATTTGACCACAACATACAAGATAAATTGTTAATAAAAGTAAATGCAAATAAGACTACATAATTATATTATTATAGAAAGTGAGAGAAGTTAGACCTAATATGTGACAAGTATGAAAGTAATGAAACCTCTGAAGAGTGTAGTTTTTATATTTTTGTAAAGGAATAACAATTTGCCTTTTATTATTTTGTTAGTTTAAAATGTTACAAACATTGAGAATGTTCTTAAGATGTGAATTTCTTTTTGTCTTTTTGAGGCAGAGTCTCCCTTTAGTCCCAGCTGGCCTGGAACTCACTACTTAGACCAGGCTGGCCTTGAACTCACAGAGATCCGCCTGCCTCCGACTCCAGAGTGCTGGGATTAAAGGCATGAAGCACCATGCCCAGCTTAAGATGTGAATTTAATGCTAGGATTTTGAGTGCTTCTGTAGATCGTTTTATTTCATAATTAAATTTAAAAATTTGCTTTTAGAATTAAAATTGTTAAAATGGTAGGACCTTTCATATGATGATGAGTAATCTGTCAAATAAAAATAAGGTATTTGAAATCTTTAATATCCAATTAATCTTATTACAAAGTAATTGAGAGATAATATTTCAAAGACATTTTTCCCTTAATCATTATTGTTATTCTTCCTATAAATAATGGATATTAATGGAATCGTATCTTTTGTTTCAAATATATGATAAATTCTTATTTGAAAAAAATACCTTAATGAAGTGTCATACGTATGATCTGAAAACAGTGTCATTTTATTCCACTGTATGCACCTGAGAAATAAAATGGAAAGTCTTTAATAAATTTAACAAGCATTCACATTAGCACTGATGATGTGATAATTCACAAACCTTTCATTGAAACTTAGGCAAAAATTGTTTCAAAACAATTACATTTATAGGCCGAATGGTACATAGATTATCTAAGCTTTCACTATGAAAAATAGGAAATATTACAAATATTTATGCAGAGTTATACAATTCTCCCATCTTCTGGTTTGAGCAAGTAAATGTTAAGGTCCTTCGCATTTTCATACTATTTTGGAATCTGAAGCCAAACAATTTATATTGCATAACAGTAGCCTTTAGTGAACAGTTTAGGGGTCTACCCTGATCATGGGTCATAATACCAATTTGGAGATTAATGTATCCTGTCCTATTTAAAAATTATTATGCTCACATTTCTTAGGAATAAGTATAATATATTAATTATTTCAATAAAATGGGAGTCAAGTCCCTGAAACCAATATTCACTTTCAGATTAATTATGTACTGCCATCTTAATAAGATGTAATCTTGAGAGTTGTAAATGAGTATTTAAATATAATTATTTATAGTGTAAAATAATCCTCTTTAGAGAAAAAAAATGAATGTTTATGAAATTCAAATACTGTGACTGTTTCAGTGTGCCTCAGGCCAGACACTTTCGGGATAAAATCATCAGTGTCTAGTTGTTAACTGTAAGAAGTGCACGGTGCTTTATGTAAAGATTCCAACCTGTGGACTAGAAAATGTTAAGTTCTTTTAAGTTAATGTATTTGTTGATCATATTTAAGCTAACATTTTAAACTTTTTTAAAAGAAATTGAGATTATGTCGCATTGCTTTAAGCATTAATTGTAGAGAGCAACTGACTGCTGATTATTTGGTTTCCTCTAAGCTCAAAGCATTTACAATTACCCAGAGGTACTTAGGGTACGGGAATATTGCAGAGAGCACATATACTTCCATAAGGCTTTCTGTACTGCACCTAGATTTCTGTACACACAGTTCAGTTCTCAGTTACTTTATTTTCAGTCCCTAAGTACTAAGTTCTGTCATTTAACAGCTTACTTTATAATGCTACTTTTGACTCTTTATTTGTTGGCAGGAAACTAACAAGTTATTCAACTACTTTCCCAGGCTCTGTGTTGAAGGATCTTTTACTTTTAATACAGTCACTATGTAATGTCTCTTAGGTCAACATTTTCCAAACAAGTGTGTTTCCTTGTGTAATTTATGGAATTATGATGCCTGAGAATGAGGTTGTCTAATTTACTGACTTTCATTAAGTAAAATAGTTAAGACTTTACTGCTGATATGATAAAAATGAAAAGACTTGGATGGAAGTTTTTGGCATATATTCTCTCTGTTGAATTACCAATGTGTACTTGTGCACACAATAACATTCTGTGTTTATCTAATTTTTGAAGTTGGTGGTCTCTTGTTCATCGAGGACCATATTTAAGAATTGCAATGGAAATTGTGTCAATATATGTCTGTATAAGACATGAAATCAGCAAATCCAATCAATTGATTGGATTTGTACTAAATTCTAAACTATTAAAAGCTTTGGCTGAAAAAAGAAAACAATGCCTTATACATCATCAAGTTTTACTGCATGTTTTGGAGGCCAAATGGTACATAGATCATTTAATTTTTCTGATATATGCACACATAACATGTGTACACATATCCACATCCACACAGACACATCTTAAAAATAAATCTTAAGCTGAGCGTGGTGACGCATGCCTTTAATCCTAGCACTCGGGAGGCAGAGGCAGGCGAATCACTGAGTTCAAGGCCAGCCTGGTCTACAGAGTGAGTTCCAGGACAGCTAGAGCTACAGGGAGACCTGTCTCAAAAAGACTAAATAAATAAATAAATAAATAAATACATAAATAAATAAATACATAAATAAATAAATCTTAAGCACTTGTTTAAAGGCTGAATGGTACAGAGATTATCTAAATTTTCACACACAGAGAACTTACAAATATATTTTAGCACTTGAATGATTGAGTAATCTAGAAAATAAAAAAAAAGATAAGCTGCAAAAACCCAGAATTTAAAACTCAACACGGTAACAAGCTTTTTTAATATTTTGCACAGAACTAACTTTTACTTCCTTCCTGTTCCTTTATAAAAACACAAAAATTAGAGACAGCATTTTCAAGCTAGAATTTTTGTAATGGATTCTGATATAAAACAACCAATTTTATTGAGTACTACGATCTTACTCTCTAAATATATAAACTTCCTGCTTATGACAATAGAGACCTATGTGGAATACATTGCTTTACATATGGAAAATAGCTAACAAGTAATATGTATAATTTTCAAAATCTATGAATGTTATATATGTAATTCATTCAAGCCATCAAGAGTGGACACTTAATCAGTTTTTTTTATCTAAGTAAATCAACTTTTTAGGCAGCAAATATTTGTGAAAAGCCATGGGTCAAAATTCATGATCTCATAAGAATACCTCCAAAAAGTACATGATTGCCAATTAAGTAGTTTTGAGCCAAATACTGCTTAGCTAAGTATGTCAAGTGAGTGTGTGCATGCATGTAAGCATGTGCCTATATGTGCGATGTGTTAGTATGCAGATTTGTATATAGAACTACAAGCAAAGTCTAGTTCATTAAATTGAAAATACAGTTTCAGAATTAAATTTAGCTCTACTTAATCAGTTACAAAGGGAATTGAAAGTGTGTCCCATCAGATGAAGAAATAGGGTGCTTATGTTTTGTTACTAACATTTGTGTTCCCCATTCTATGTAATTTGAATCATGTTCATCTTTACATTAACAGCTGCTAGTATTGTATTTTTGCATTTTGTTTAGTTTATTACTCATGTGTTATTTCTAAACTTCATTTAATTCAAGTCATTTCAAAAGCATTGAAATCTTTAGCCAGTCAGGTCCAAAAATGCTTCCCGTGTTTTAATAAGCTTCCATTGTGTGTTTTCACAGCAAGCTTAGTAGTGGAGGAGCGAACGAGACAGATGAAAATGAAAGTGCACCGATTTAAGCAGACAACAGGGTCTGGTTCTAGTCAAGAACTTGATCGCGAGCAATATTCCAAGGTAAAATTAGTAGTATCCAATTAGTAGATTTCCTTTTAGAAAAAATAGTACATATTATGTAGCAGGTAGGATTAGCAACTACTGAGTTATATAAAGTGGTTATTGTTAAATATTAGTTTTGCATCATCATTGCTCTATCAATCTGAAAAATCTCTTCCATGTCTTTATATTTTCATAAACTATATAACATTATGATATTATATTTAATAATTTTTCAAAAAAAATACGTAGTGTTATCAAAGATCATTCTTGTCATTAATTTGCATCATTTAATTCTAAATATTTTATGTGACATTAATTATTGAGTCTGTAGTGAAAAATCATTCCATGAGACCAGCTTTTTATTAATGTCTGCTTATAGTAAGACCTGAAACTCTTGCAGTCTACCAGAAGATGAAAGTCACATAATTCCAAGCAATAATAAGCATGTAATTTATATCTCAATATTTTCAAAGAATACACTAGATATCTGTAAAGTAATATCTAACAAATTTAATTGAAATATATATATATATATATATATNACACACCTGTAATCCTCGCACTTGGGAGGCAGAGGCAGGTGGATTTCTGTGAGTTCAAGGCCAACCTGGTCTACGTAGTGAGTTCCAGAGCTACAGGGAGACCCTGTCTCAAAAAGACCAAAAAAAAGTATCTGAAAATATCAGTATAACCTGTTTCTACTTTTGTTACAGTTTGGCATCAGGAAACTTTCTGAGGAATAATGACCTATTAGAAAATAATATAAGTAAAAACTACAGTAGATTAATATATTTAACTTAAAACAGAGCCTCAAAACTCCATTTTCTAAAGTAACTGAGGCTGTTTTCTATAGAGCCAGTTTTCATGTGTCTAACACAAAAAGTAGAGGCAGATAGAAAGTTTGATATAACCATGCATGTTGGATACAGTATATCACATTACACCTTAAGTTAGATGCAGAAAGGTCTCTAAGTGCATCAATACAGAAAATCTGTGCGATTCAAGGGTGCCACCCCAGAAATAATTTGCCAATCTTTTAAAAAATAAAATCAATAAATAGAAAAAAAATAAACAGAAAACACAACCGTTATTTTACCATGATTCCTTCACTTACTGACTCCACACTGCTAACTCCCATGTCTGCAGCATATTGTGCTCTTGTTATCAGTTTACTTCTCTACATTCGTGAATCATCATTGCTTTTTTTTTTTTTCTTTTACTGCAACCGCATTAAGAATTAGGCAGCAGAGTAATTTCCAGAGTATTTTTTTTCTTTTCATTTAGATTCATGCAGTTGTCTGAAATTTCATCTTGGTGCAAGGGCTTCCTTTAAACCCTGACGTGCTTCCCTGTTTCTTAACATTATATGAAATAGAACATTAAGAGAACATAGGCCAGAGTAGGAAGTAAGGCAAGAAGTTAGTAAAGAATCGGGATACAATACTGAAAGCCTTTTAGGTTATTGTGAACTCAGAGTCTAATCACTAACCGTTCCAACAAAAAGAGCTATATATTCTAAAAGTCAATACACCACTGTTCTTGAAAGCATGGTACAATTACCCTGTCTGGAAGGTGTCAAATTCTATAGCTCCAAGCAACTTAGACCTTGGAAGAACCTGTCTTCTGTGTCAGAGGCAGCAAGAAGGCTCATGGGTAAAGGTACTTGCTGCCAGGCCTGGGGTACTGAATTCAGTCTCCAGAATCCACATGGTGGGGGAAGAGACCCAGATCCTTCAGGTGCCCCCTGATTTCTACGTACACGCTGTGGCATCTACTTGCTTATGCATGTGTACTCTTGCACACACACCTAATAAACTGTTCTCGTTCAGCTTAACTACTCTCCAAAACTGTGACCACTCTGAGGCTCAGGGAAAGCACCTAATTTACTGAAAGAGTCCCTCACCGAGTGACTGGAACGTAGCACCTTGTTCTGTTGTCCCTACAAGGGAAGCACACACTTCACTGGAGCTTTGCTCCCATGTCTCATGTTTGCACATTAGTTCTTTTCCTTCTTTACATAGACATCAATTTCCTTTCTTTTGTGGAATTTGCCATCTTAACCCATTGCTTTCACTTTTAGTAATATTTTTAGTTGATGTTCAAAATAATGTGTTTCATTGTGACGTTTTTATTCATTAAACTTAGCTCAGCCTCCCCCACCCCTCCCTACTCATTGGTCAACTTCTTCTCCCTCAAAGCCCCTTCTGACTTCATTCATTCGTATATGTGAAATATATGAATATAGA
This sequence comes from Rhizomys pruinosus, assembly GCA_009823505.1. Taxonomy (NCBI): domain Eukaryota; kingdom Metazoa; phylum Chordata; class Mammalia; order Rodentia; family Spalacidae; genus Rhizomys; species Rhizomys pruinosus. The sequence goes on from VZQC01009321.1 coordinate 1,324,761, forward strand.
TAGCAAAGACATTTCTAAACTTCGGTTTGCATATAAGAGAAAACATGACAAAACTCACCTTCAAATACTCTCAGTGAGCATATTGATGAATAGAATTCAAATTTGTGGCTTGTATTACCAATGAATATGAATTTAGCTATAAAAATATTTAAGAAAGTAGAAAAGAAGCTTTGTTCAGTAAAATAAATAGTCTTATTTTTAAATGTTATTGATAACATAGAAGATTTATACTAATCACAACTAAAATATTCTTATTATGGGCTAATGATTCCAATAAAGTTTTCAATAAAGTTCTTTCAAACTGATACATAAAACAAAATTGTTCTTATTAATGAGCTTTTTAAAAACAATAGTGTCTAGTAACAATTTCGGCTAGTTCGGAATTCTTTCATATATTTGAGAAATAGTTTTGTTTTGTTTTTATCCTTTTAAACAAATATTTTATTTCGCAAAGATCTTCTATTGCTATTAAGAGTCCCAGAATAGTATATATTAAATTTGAATGTTATTCCTTTGTGGAAAATTCAGTGTATTTATGGACTTAACATACTTGAGGAAGTAACTGAAATTTGATGCACTTAACAAATTTGATGTAGTTGAAAATTCTGTGGCATTTGAATTTAGGTAACCATTCTCAGAATACTTAAGGCAGTAATAGAGCTAGCTTGTTTTCTAAACTAAAAGATTGGCAGATGAATATAATTTTGAAATATTTTTTTTGAAATCTGGTCATTCTGTAAAAGACTATTAGTCTTAATTTCTACCTGAATTAGGGATTTCTAGAAGCAAGCGTAGTTGTTTTGGTCTCCTTGAAATGTGTCACCAAACTTTTTTCATGAATATTATTTGGAGTCCCATGTCTCAGTTCTGGGCTGCATCATAGCTGGAGGGTAAGGTTGTATTTTAGCACCCCCTTTTTTTCTTTTTTTTTTGGGGGGGGGGTTTATTGAGACAGTCTCCTTGCAGCCCCAGCTGGCCTGGAATTAACTATGTAACCCGGGTTGGCTTCCATTTGACCCTGCCTCCTGAATGCTGGGACTAAAAGCTTGAATACCACACCCAACTATAGGCACTCAGTTTTTTAAAAAAAATATTTATTTTGTATGAGGATATTGCCTACACATATGTAAGTGCACCCCCATGTCATGCAATTCCCATGGAGGTCAGGAGAGGGTATCAGATCCCCTGGGACTAGATTTATTGATGATTGATAGCTACCATGTGGGTGCTAGGATTTGAACCTAGGTCTTCTGAAAGAGCAACCAGTCCTTTGAACCACTGAGCCCTCTCTCCAGCCCAGGCACTATGGCTTCTGTTTCTGTAAACCCCCAAGCAGCTATCATATGTGTCATGATAATTGTCATAGATAGCTATGATTTGTATTATTTACTGGCTTTTAAAAACAGAAGCTCTATAATTAGAACTTTTCTCCTTTCGAAGACTTATTTCCCTAAAATATGATTATATAAACTCCCCCTAAGTATAGTTTGTTCTTCAAGGGGCAATAAATATGTTTAGAGTAAAATATGAAATTGTTAAGAGGAAATGTAACAAGTCACACTTGAAAAGTCTGTTTAGTGTGTTTTTGAAAACAGCAAATACAGCTGTAAAAAGTAAATATAAACATCTGTCATTTCCTTCAGTTAGAGAAAGCTCTGAACTTGCAGTCACAGTGATAATTATTACTTCAGTCAATAAATAATGTGTAATGCTGTTCCATTTTTTCTTTGTTGGAGCAGCCAAAGTGTATGGATAAGCTAATAAGAAGATGTCTTATAGAAAGGAGAGATTTCCTTTAATTGTACAAATATTTCTCATTATGCTCGCTATCTAGTCTATAATCCACAGTGCTCAATATTGGCAGTTATTTACTCTGGCTGTTCAACCAGTGCTAGAGTATTTCTGACATATAGACAAATTATTAGAGTATTAGATTCCATTTATTTGTATTTTAACACTCTTGAAAATATCATGAATAACACACAATGTATCTTCTACCACAATAATTTTAACAAACAGACGTCTTCTTAAATTCTGCTTCTGCTCAATGATGCTATTGAGTTCAACACATCTGTAAATAAAAACGGTCCTAAGTGAAATGAATTGTATCAGGCAGAATCATAATATCAAGCACTACAGAATTTGGTGATGGATAGAGGTTCTGCAGTACTTTGAATGCAGGAACTTCAGTCATATTAATTATAGACCTAATGTGAATTATAGAACAAGCTTGTTCTGAACTTGACAGCATATGTGAACATCTTTTGAATTATAATGTAACATATGGCATTCAAAGGTAAATATAACGGTGATAAAAATTTGCAAAATTAATTTTATAAATGTCCCATAAAATGCTAGTTGTTTTCGTACCTTCTATAAAATTCATTGACAGGCACATACATATATGAGTTGCATATTTAATCTAACATTTAAATGTTTTAGAATTAAATTGCTCTCACATAAGGATTACAACGTAAAAGCAAGCACTGTCTCTAGTAATATATTTTAATATTTTAAATGTTAATTTTTTAAATATTGTTCTTGGGATACACACACACACACACACACTCGCACACACATTGTGTGTGTTAGGATGATTTTATGTGACATGTTGAGCAGGACAGTCCAGATTCATAAAAATCTGTTTTATCGAACATTAGAGAATCTTAAGCCAAGGTTTAATGAATGTTCACTATTTCAGTCTTTTATTACTCAGAAATCTAAAATTTACCTACTTAGCAGGAAATTTGAGTAACTATGTCTTTGGTGAGTTTAGTTATATTTCATTTTATTTTATGTATCAGGGTGTAGTATTTTACCTTCTGATACTGATGAGAAATATTGCCGACAATTATTTATTCATAATTCGATAAAATTTGTATTCAGTATTATTATAATGCACATATAATATATAACCTATTGTATAATCTATTGCAATAAAACATTGAAATAGAAATGAACATAGATTCTCTTAATAAATTTGCATAGTTTCATCTTTCACCTGAAAATTCCTCAAATCTTAGAAATGAATTCCAAAGGCAAATTCAAAGACTTTCAAGATAAGACTGTGATAAAATGTAAATTGTGTAGAGTGTGTTGCCTTAGAGTAATGAAAGTACAGAGGTAAATTAAAGTTTTAAAACCAAATAACAAGTGTAGACAAAACAGATGAAATCTGTACCATGAACAGAGTTAGAAGGAAATAAAGCAGGTTATAGTGGAAAGTAAGAAGTGAGAAACCAATGTACTAGAAAAAGAAGGAGTTTCAGGTTTTAAGCATGTACAAATAATTAACTGAGTTTTTTTCATCCAAACATGTAAATTTTCCTCACTCTTCATAAACCCCATCTCATCATTGAAAGGATATCAGATTTTTTTTGTATTGTAGATCATACATAATATCAGTGCTAGAGTGACAGTAGGTTCCAGTCCTGTTTTGACAAAGGTATGCTTTCATTTTACTTGAGTTGAGCTGCCGTTTACTTCACCACCTGTGTCTTTGTCTTCCATGCTCTGATGGTGGCACTCACCCTTTCTTGTTTTTAATCTTTAGTATAACATACATAAAGATCAGTACAGAAGCTGTGATAACGTCTCTGCCAAATCATCAGATAGTGATGTCAGTGATGTGTCCGCCATTTCCCGAACCAGCAGTGCCTCACGCCTCAGCAGCACAAGTTTTATGTCAGAGCAATCTGAGCGTCCCAGGGGTAGAATCAGGTGAGTTGGCAATGCTGTCTGTATTAACTGGATATACCTATATCCCTGGTATAAAATGTATCTAGCTTCCACAAGAGTGTAGGTAAAGTAACAGAAACAACTCATTGCAAAAACTCAGTGGACTGAGCATGTACCAAGTACTCTTTAGTATCATTAACAGAATGTTTGATACTATCTACTGTCAGATTGAGATTATTATTATAGTTCTAACCTTAGAAATTGTTCAGAGCTCCAAAAGAAGAAGTTCCTCGTAATTTCATAGAATCAGCAGTGTGTGCTTTTGTCCAATATTAGAAAGCTTTTGCCATAAAAGACCATTTATGAATATTTTACATTTTATAGGAGAGTATCACAGGTACTCAACTGTGATTCATATTACAAATAAATGAGTGCGGCCATTTGTGTATGTTTGTATGCCTACATTTATCTGTCTGTATATCTATCTATCATCAATATACCTACTTTTATGCAAAAATACTAGACTATTTTTTCTTCTCCCCCAAAGGCTGTAGTTGTTCAACTTCTTCAGCCATAATAATGGGTCTTTTTTCAGAGTAGAATTAGGTGGACATAGTAACAAGATAAACATCCCTGATTTACATTATGTGAGCTGTGACATATTTGCCCCACGTTGCTTAAGCCATCAGTAGTAGTGGTGCTCTTTGGTTCTTACATGCCGCATATGGTACTGAAAGGGAAAAGACCTCAAACGTTTATGTATCATTCAGCCTAATACAGAATAATTACAGAGCTGTTCTTAGGTACCTTGTAGAAACATATGTTTCATAGGAATTTTACAGTTGAAAAGAGTTCTATGTTTAAAAAGACAATAGGGGGCTGGAGAGCTGTCTCAATGGTTAAGAGCAGAAGATGAAGGTTCAATTCCCTGCACCTGCATGGTGGCTAACAACTGTCTGTAACTTCAGTTCAGGGGGATCTGTTGCTCTATTTTGACCTCCACGGGCATTGCACTACAATGTTCCTGACTACATGCAGTCAATACGCTTGTCTACATAAAATAAAAATAATAAATAAAATGTTTAAAAATGACAACAAATGCCTTTCTGGTGCTCTACATATTCAATATACAATTTGGTGCATGATAAAATGTATTCTGAAGTTTTCTTCTTCCTGGATTTCCCTACACGTAGCTTCTATGCTGAGGAAAGTTGAAAGAAATCATGTTCTAATTAACAATTTCATAGTCGCATAATCTAATAAGTAATTTTAAGTGATTTTAGGAAGAAAAAATACATACACATTAGATACCTTAAGAAGACCATGATTTTCAGCAAAAAGTATACAAGGTTTTAGTGTGTTAGAATCAGTGTTACTGTTAGTGTGTCAGAATCAGTATTACTTTGTCAGGAAAGTTCCAACCTAAAAATAACATTTAATATAACTATGCTATGTCCACAAAATATAGAATCTTCACTCGTCTTCGATTATGAAGAATTTTATTTGAAACAGATGGGAAGAATACTTGTAAACAGGATACAGATGAATTTCTCACTGACAAATCAACTTTCTCTGAACTTCCTATTCTCTGCTTTTTCCCTTTTCACAGTAGCTTAAAACGCATAACTGAGATATTATTTCATGTAAATTGATGATGTAAACTTAAGCATTTATATAGTTGCTAAGTAAGATTTCCCTTAAGCTATGCTGAGACCTGCTTTTCTGAAAAGATACATAGTTTTGCTATATATCCGCCTATGTACAACACACACACACACACACACACACACACAAACACACGCACACGATCATATGCTCATACAGTACCATAATGCAGAATTCTTTGGCTGCCACCAGCAAAGCAATGTTAAAAGCAGTAACTAAGTGCTGCAGGTTCTCCTGTAGTAAATAGTGCCTGCTCCCTTCACGTACTAACACAGTGAAGAATGGCCCTTCTTAATAATTTGTTTCTTATTTCCTTATTTTTAAATATCTTAACATCTTCATAGATTTTAAATGCTTTGTATTTAAAGTTCCCTTTGAAAAACTGACAGAGGTGATCAACTTTAGTTTTATATCAAACTGCTGAGTTCCTATTATAAAGACCTTATTCTTTCCTAAGACTGTATTAAAAATAAGACTTAGGCCACATATTCAACAAGATTATAGATTATTTTTATACCCAAAATTTGAATGTTCTAAACTTTATGTTCCAAATTGTTCAACATCTTTTCTCGTCCTAACATGATGAAAGGATGTTTTATTATTTTTGCTTTAAATGGGCTTCATTTGAGTATTCAGCAAAAGGATTTAGAGGGCATTATAACATTTCTTAAACCAAGGGATTATAGATAGAAACCATAAGACATGGCCTCATTCTTATTACATAAGATAATAATATAATGTACCTTAAAATACCATTGTTTTCTGAAATGTGGTCATTATATTTTTAATGATTTACACACACATACTGTTTTAAAGACTTCGTGTTTGGAGTGACGAATATCTAGCAAATGCCCTATCTATTCAGTGTTTTCCCTACCATTGTGGTTCATTTATTTCCTCTAGACACATCCAGTATAGTCTCAGTCTGAAGCACTCTCATTATTTTCTTCTTTTGATTAATCAAAATATGAAATCTAAAAGTTACCTAAAATATGCTTTGAACTTTTCAGTTTATTATTTCAGGAAAACTATAGAAAAATATAGACTGAAATACTTATTTTAGGGTAGATAATGTGTTTATAAAATTTTATTTTATGTATTTACCTGTATGTATGTAACTGCACCTGTCTTGTGCAATGCCCACAGATGCCCACAGAACCCAGAAGAGGGCATAAGATCCCCTGGAACAGGAGAGAAGGACAGTTGTTAACCACAATGTTTGTGCTGGGAACCAAACCAAGGTTCTCTGCAAGAGTAGTGAGTGCTCTTAACCACTGAGCTATCTCTCCAGCTTATAGATAAAATTTTATAAATATAATTCCTTAAACGTTATTTGTAAAGTTCGTGAAATGGGTTACAAGTGTAAAGCCTTTTTCTTTTACGATATAGAATCAATGATTAATACTCCAAAACAATGATCATCAACAAAGATTTGCATTTATTAGTATTTCTGACTTGTTCTGTGTATACCTTGAAGTTTGAAGTATGTTTGAGCCTAACTTGAACTCAGACATGTTTCTATATCTGAATACAATATATGGATAGTATGTATTTGTAGATGTGGCATAATGCATTTATAAAACTGCATATATTAGGGTTAAGGAGATGGCTCAGTCATTTAAAGCGCTTGCTGAGCAAGCATAAGGACCTGTATTTAGATCCCTAGAACCCAGAAAAAAAAAGTGAATGTGGAGGCCTGTTCCTCTAATCTTAGAGCTAGGAAGGCAGAGACAGAACAAGTCCTGGTATTAGGCAGCTCCCTAGTCTAGCCAAGCCAGTGAGTCCCAGGTTCAGTGAAAGACCCGTTCTCAAAAAGGAAGGTAGACAATTGTGGGAAATCTAACATCAACTGCTGGCTTCCACATGCAACCCATGCACACCTATGAACACTTTCACACACAAAAAAATATTTATTTTAAAAGCCAAATATTTCTACCCTTTCTGACTTCTCTAACCTCATTTTACAAGGTCAGTCTTATGGAATAGCTGTGAATATTTTTTAATCTATATTATGTATCTCTTTCATTTAAACCAGACTAATTTCAGGGGTTTCTACAAATCAATGTGACCATAATCCCAAAATTGGTCTCAGACATATATAAGTATAAAAGGCTGCGATTGGGGTGAACGGTGAAACTACAGCGATGTAGTCTGGACACTCATTTGATCAACTTGATTGAACAAACAACCTGTCACCCCCCCCACTGGATGGTGGGACTGTGGGGGTTTGGGCACAACAGTCTGTAGATTGGTTTTGCACGAAGGATGCTTATACTCATGGATTATCACTTATAGCTAAAAAAATGAAAAAAAAAAAAAAAAAAAAACAACCTGAAAGATGCAGGACAGTTTATGGCAAAATACATGATGGATGGGTGGGGGGGGGTGGGGGGTAAGGGGAAAGTTCCCTTTCCATCTTCCTTCTCTTCATTGTCCACTATTGTACGCAATTTACCACCCATCCCTCACACATTCCATCCCCAACCAATATTTTTCCCCCTCCGTTTCTACTCTGCTCCCTTTTTTTACTTCACTTTTTTCCCTCCTATCTTCCCCCCTGTGTACTTTCTCCTCCCCCTCTTATTTTTAATAATCAAATTGAAAACACAATCTGATTCAAATATATTTTTGTTCTTTTAGCATCCCCTTCAGGAAGTCTAGTGTCATTCTTATTAAAATCAGTTATTTTCTATATTCATGCTTTAAAAGTTGTGAAATGAGATTCAAAACAAGTTATCTCCCATGAATAAATAGTAATTTTGCAGCCATAAATGGAATAAAACTTGGTATTGAATATCATTAAGCACATATAAAGGAAATGTTCTTATATTTCCTAGTGGGTTTTTAAATAAGTATAGGTTAATTTTAAAAAATTATAACAAACATAAAGGTTAGTGTCTATTGAAAATTGTTAAAATTATATTTGGAAACTAATTTAAAAATCTTTTTTCATAATTTTTTCAATTTAATATTGAAATGCAGAGTAAATGTTCTTATATTTGCTGGTGGGTTTTTAAATAAGCATAGGTTAATTTAAAAAATTATAACAAACATAAAGGTTAATGTCTATTGAAAATTGCTAAAATTATATTTGGAAACTAATTTCAAAATGTTTTTTCATAATTTTTTCAATTTAATATTGAAATGCAGAGTAACATTTTAAAATAATCTTTCTTGAAATTGAATGACATGAATGGATCTAACTAAAGTAATTTTCATCAAATAAATAAATGAAATTTTTATTTTGTGTACTTGCAGTTTTCCTTACTGACATCAAATGTACTCAAGAGTTAGTAAGAGACCTTATATCTTATTTTGTATTGTTTTAGCAATCCAGGATTAATTTTGCATGTCTGCCTGATGGACCATGGAAAACAAAATGTATTAAAGATCTAAAATGTATTAATAAGGGAGTGATGAAGATACTATGAAAATGAGATGACAAGAAGAAGATGAATTTATGCACAGTGAGAGATACTGGATAGGGCATATCTAAGAAAAATGTAATTCCTTGATTTTCTAGTGTCTTCTTTCATAGGATCTTCTTAGTTCTCCCAGTTATAGCTTGATAAGTCATTACAAATTCCATTCCCTCTGAATATTTTAAAGCTATGAATGAGATAGAAATATCATCTCTTATATCCTTTAAAAATACTTTACCATGAGAGTAATGCATTAATAAGTTTCGATACCATACTTACCTCTATACTATATGAGTAAATCAATTTTGCCACTTATCCAAATCATTATACCATATAATACAAAATATTGCTGGAATGTGAATGTGCGAAACAACACTTGGGCCATTGGCAAGTGATAGAATACTTAGGGCAGGTGAGTAATTACCCTGGCTAGGTTCTTCCTTGCAAAATGTTTTAAGCTGTATTCTTTCAATTTTTTAAAATTTATTTATTTTTATTGTCTGCATATAAGTGTTTTCACTGCATGTGTGTAAGTGCATCTATGTTGTGCAATTCTCCCAGAGGGCTTAAGATGGCATATGATCCCCTTGGAATTGGAATTTTGGGACATTTGTGGGTGCTAGGAACTAAACTGGGGTCCTCTGGAAGAAAAGTCATTGCTTTTAACTGCTGAGCTATCCCTTCAGTCCCACGAGCTGTATCTGATGCAAAGATGGTCCAGGTAGAAACCATTTCATTAGCTTTTTTACTTTCAAATTTTTTTTTACAATTTATCAGATTCATTAATAATGATTTGTTAAATTCTGTAATGTCAGTGACTGCCTGTAAAAATAGAATGGTCCATTATAACAAAGTATCCAACCTTAAAGTGAACTAAGAATATCTTCTCAAGATAAGATTATACGTGAGGGCCTGGAGAGATAGCCTAGCGGTTAAGAGCGCCAACTGCTCTTGCAGAGGACCCGGGTTTGATCCCCAGCACCCACATGGCAGCTGAAAACTGTCTTTGACTCCAGTTCCAGGGGAATCCGACACCCTCTTCTGACCTCTGCGGCATTGCTTGACATGGGTGCACCAACCTACATGCAGACAGTACATTCATACACATATGAAAATAAATTTAAAAAATTAAAAAAAAAGATTATATGTGAAAATGGAAACAAGACATTATGGGTGCATCAATTAGTTTTCATTTCTGCAATAGAATACTCTGACAGAAAAGCAACTTAGAGGAGAAAAAGATTATTTTGGCTTATAGCTCCAGAGGTGTTACAGTCCATCATGGCTGAGAAGGCATGGAAGCAGGACGGTGAGGCCAGGGGCCAGTCAGGAAGCAGAGAGATCACATTTCTCCTCCTACAGGAAGCAGAGAAAGAGAACAGGAAGTGGAGTCTGAGCCAACCCAGTGACACACTTAATCCAGAAAGGCTCCACCTCTTAAAGGTTCTATAACCTCCCCAAACAGTGCACCATTTGGAGATCAGCCTATGAAGGACGTTTCACATTCAGACTATAGTAGTAACTGCTTCTACATTTGGTGAAAATAGCTAGAAATTATAATTTTAGAAAGAGAATGTAACTTTTCAACATTGGTAGAAATATGCTTCTCCATCGATATTTGAGTTAGATTGCTTTTGTAAATAGTTGAGGCTATCGGCCAGGCATGGTAGCACAAGGCTTTAATCCCATCACTCAAGAGGCAGGCAGATCTCTTTGAGTTCAAGGCCAGCCTGGTCTATATAGCGAGTTCCAGGATAGCCAGAGCTACAGGGAAACCCTGTCTCAAAAAGACCAAAAAAAAAAAAAAAAAAAAAAAAAAAAGTTGAGGCTATCTCAATTTTTTTAGTTTTTATATTATTACTATTAGATATGTGTGGTAATTTTATCAAGGAAAAACAGTCAAATAGGCAAGTCTTGGGGAAATTTTATGTTTTCATTTTTTTTATTCTTTTTTCAGATTGATTTTTATAATTGTTTTCAATTTTTTTTAGAAATCATATTGCATTTACATTGTTTCCAATATTCTCTCTCTCCCTCCAATACTTCCCCAGATCTCTCAAAATCCTGATTTCTTCTTTCACTTTTGTTTATTTGTTTGTTTATGTTTTGAGGCAGAGTCTCCCTGTAGCCCCAGGTGTAATCCATGCTGGCCTCCATCTCAGAGATCTGCTTTCTGAGTGGTGGGATTAAAGGCATATATCACCATGGCTGGCCTTCTTTAATTATTATTCTTGCATGTATACATATATACATATATATAAACACACATATATGTGCCATATATCCATTTAGTTGTGCTCGTGTATACATGTGTTTGGGGCTGAGCACTTGGGATTAGATACCCTCTCAGGTATCCTGTACCTGGGGGGAAAAAGCCTGCATTTCTCAGCAGCCATTGATGGCATGTAGTTCTTCATCAAAGGATAGAACCTGATGAAGTCTCCCCCATCCATGTTGGCATGTCACCTGGTGCTTTGTGAAAATGTATTTATATACTTCGAGCTTTGATAATTGACTGCTGACTAGGAGCTAGTAATATGTTGTTTGATAGCTCATTATTTTAATGAATCCCAGGCATGGACTCATTAGCACAGGAAATACTCATTTGTTCAGCAGATATTCCTATGTATGCAGTGACTTCCCTGTTATTTAGAATGGCTGCAGTATTATCCTTGCCAAACATTACCCATTTTATGTATCACTTTCTTGATTTTTGCCTTAATTGCACAATGTCTCTGTTGTGTTGTTTATGTTTTTGATAGGTACTTGTGTGCATGCATGTGTGTGTGTGTGTGTGTGTGTGTGTGTTCTTGTGTAGAGGTGGGTGCTGCACCTGGGATCCAGGCACAGAGATCACCCTCAGGAGTTGTTCCTCAGGAGCCACACATACTGATTTAGGAGATACTTTCTCACTGGGACCTAGGGCTTGAAGATTAGGCTACTGTGGCTGGATATCCAACCTCAGGGATCCCTCTGTCTCTGTCTCCCTAGAGGTGAAATTATAAACACATTCCAGCATGCTTTTTCTGTGTGAGTACGGGCTCAAATTGAGGCCTTCGTGATGTGTAGCAAGTATTTTACTAACTGAACTGTCTCCTCAGCTCTTGGGCTAGATATTCTAATATGTGAACTATATGGTATACCATTGTTACTATATAGTAATGTGATATAACTGTTAGTAATATCATTTTACAATAAGGAAAAGGGGAATAGAGCTGGGCATAGTGGCCCACACCTTTCATCCTAGTACTTGAGAGGCAGAGCCAGGCAAATTTTTTGTAAATTCAAGGCCAGCCTGGTTTACATAGTGAATTCCAGGACAGCTAGGATTACAGGGAGACCCTTTCTCAAAAAAAAGGAAGGAAGGAAGGAAGGAAGGAAGGAAGGAAGGAAGGAAGGAAGGAAGGAAGGAAGGAAAGAGAGAGAGAGAAAAAGAAAGAAAGAAAGAAAGAAAGAAAGAAAGAAAGAAAGAAAGAAAGAAAGAAAGAAAGAAAGAAAGGGAGAATGCATCTTGTTGAAGTCACATGACAGTGAATGGAAGGGCCAGGAACAGAAGCCACAAGTCCAACTCCAAACATTTCTCTTCATTTAGCCTAATATTCTGTTAATTTATAATGTAACATTTAAGATAATGTATGATATTATGATNTATATTCAACACCAAGCTTATAAAATCAGTTCTTACTATGCTAGCTGCATCCTTTTGGACCCCCACCCCAGCCCCATTCCAACCTAACTCCTATGCATATGTGAAGAACAAGCATGAGACAATCCTGGTACAGCTCTGAGTTTTGCTAAGTTGTTACAACTCTTAGGTATGTTACCTGTCTCTCTTCTATTTACCTATTACCCCATTGTGCCCCATTGTCATAGTCAGTAAAGTTTATTGGTATTAATTGGTAACAAATACTACAGAGAAGACATTCTTACTTTATTCTTTCTTTCTTTGTCAGTAACATTGTAGTCATTTCTGCATATTAATTTTAAATAAATTTATTGCATTCAGCATAAAACTTTGCTGTGGCTTATATCACACATGTAAATAGATTTGAGGGTTATTGGGAACTATAGAAGATTTAGTGTCCCATTGTATATTTCTGTATGACCTTTTGTTTATTAGTATCTGTCAGTGAAGACTTAAAATGTTTTTGTAAGTTCATGTACGCATAGCTGTTCATCCATGCACCTCTCTTATGCTGTTGTAAATAGCATTTTCCATAATTTTGCATTTTTTCATCCTTACGACAGTTATATTTCCGTTTTCTAATATTATTAGTTTTTAAAAAATATTTATCACTTTACTTTCTTCATATTCATTAATTATTTAGATGTAAGCTAAAATGTCCAAGACTAGAGAGTATGGATAGCATTTTCCTTTTTTAAAAAATGCACACAAGTATATTCAACTTATTTTTCTTCCTTCCCTGCCTCTCCCCCTCCCCTTCTCTCTCCCTCTCCATCTCCTTTCTTTCAAGTGTAGGGATATATGCTACCTAGGTAACTCAACCACTGAGAATCACCCCCATTTCCCTTTTCTCATTGCATGTTGTGTTTCTATTAAATAATGGTTGTTTTCCCGCAAACCTTTTGACAGACATTTTTTCCTATCTCTTAAATCTTCATTCTAGAGCCATTCTCCATCTTGATAAAAGCATTCATTAGAAAAATTCTAAAATTCTATGTAAAAGGAAAGGAAGAAAATCATATCCTTAAATTAAAAATTAAAGAAATAGGGGCTGGAGAGATGTCCTAGCGGTTAAGAGCACCAACCGCTCTTACAGAGGACCTGGGTTCGATCCCCAGCACCTACATGGCGGCCAAGAACCATCTGAAACTCCAATTCCAGGAGAACTCCAGTTCCAGGGGAATCCGACGCCCTCTTCTGACCTCCATGCAGCATTGCATGACACGGGTGCACAAACCTACATGCATACAGTACATTCATACACATACAGAAATAAATAAAATTTTTAAAAAGATATTTAAAAAAATTAAAGAAATAAGGGGCTGAAGAGATGGCTCAGCAGCTAAGAGTACCAGCTATCTTCATTCAAACCATGTTTCAAGCCTAGGGCTGAAAAGGGAAGACATTCTGGTAAGATAAGGGCAGATCCAAGCTTGTATTCCCCAAATGGATGCTGTGAGAGATCTTGGTTTAAGAAAAAAGAATAAAAGGAAGGGAAGGAAAGAGGGAAGGAGGGAGGGATGGGAAAGGGAGGGAGGGAAGAACGAAGGAACACACGCATGCATGCACCAGGTCAGAGGTCCTCTGTCACAGAAAAAAGAGAGAGAGAGAGAGAGAGAGAGAGAGAGAGAGAGAGAGAATTAATAAATAGAAAAAGAAGGCCAGATTCTAGGAATAAACCCAAACCTAGCAGAGAAAGAATAAAATAAATAAATATCATTTAAAATTTTTAAAATTTAGTGCTATACAGCTGAATGGGACAGCATTGCACTTGAGTAGCAAGGAGCATCTGAGTTCAGGTTCAGTACCATTATGGAAATTAATAAAGTAAATCAGAATAAATCTGTACTCACAACACACAAAGACACACATGGATGGATGGATGGATGGATGGATGGATGGATGGATGGATGGATGGATGGAGAGATGGATGGAGGGATAGATGGATGGAGGGATAGATGGATGGAGGGAGGAATGGATAGAGGGAGGGATGGATGGATGGATGGAGGGATGGATGGATGGATGGATGATGGATGGAGGGAGGGAAGGATGGATGGAGAGATGGATGGAGTGATGGATGGATGGATGGACAGAGGGATGGATGGAGAGATGGATGGAGGGATGGATGGAGACATGGATGGATGGATGGATGGAGAGATGGATGGAGGGATGGATAGATGGAGGGATGGATGGAGTGATGGAGGGATGGATGGATGGAGGGAGGGATGGATGGAGAGATGGATGGAGGGAGGGATGGATGGATGGATGGAGGGATGGATGGATGAATGGATGATGGATGGAGGGAGGGAGGGATGGATGGAGAGATGGATGGAGTTATGGAGGGATGGATGGACGGAGGGATGGATGGAGAGATGGATGGAAGGATGGATGGAGGGAGGGATGGATGGATGGATGGAGGGAGGGAGGGATGGATGGAGAGATGGATGGCTGGGGGGATGGATGGATGGATGGAGGGAGGGAGGGATGGATGGAGGGATGGATGGAGGAGGGATAGATGGAGAGATGGATGGGGAGGGATGGAGGGATGGATGGATGGATGGAGAGATGGATGGAAGGAAGGATGGAGGGATGGATGGAGAGATGGATGGATGGAGGGATGGATGGATGGAAGGATGGATGGATGGAGGGAGGGATGGATGGAGGGATGAATGGAGGAGGGATGGATGGAAAGATGGATGGAGGGCGGGATGGATGGAGGGATGGATTGATGGATGGAGGGATGTATGGAGAGATGGATGGAGGGATGAATGGATGGATGGATGGAGGGATGGATGGAAGGAGGGATGGATGGGTGGATGGATGGAGAGATGGATGGATGGATGGATGAATGGATAGAGGGATGGATGGATGGAGGGATGGATGGAGAGATGGATGGAGGGATGGATGGATGGAGAGATGGATGGAGGGAGGGATGGAGGGAGGGATAGGGCTGGATGATTGGAGGGATGGATGGAGAGATGGATGGATAGATAGAGGGTTGGATGGATGGAGGGAGGGATGGATGGAAGGATAGATGAGGGATGGATGGAGGGATGGATGGAGGGAGGGATGGATAGATGGATGGATGGATGATGGATGGAGTGATGGAGGGATGGATGGATGGAGGGATGGATGGATGGAGGGGGAGGGAGGAAGGGATGGATGGAGGGAGGGATGGAGGGAACAGATGGAGGGATGGATGGAAGGATAGATGGAGGGATGGATGGATGGAGGGATGGATGGAAGGATAGATGGAGGGATGGATGGATAGATGGATGATGGATGGAGGGATAGATGGATGGATGGAGGGATGAATGGAGAGAGGGAGGGAGGAAGGGATGGATGGAGGGAGGGATGGATGGATGGACAACCTGGATTCTATCCTAAGACTCACGTGGTGGAATGAGAGAACTGACTCCCCACAATGTCCTCTGACCCCCACACATATGCTGTGCTACACATGCCCACACACATACACGCACACAAAATAAATATATTAAAATGCAGCCAAGTATTTTAAAAGAAAATTTTATGCTTTTTGGAAAAAAAAACAGAATCCAAAAATATCATTTAAAATTTCTGAGTTGTACCTATATGGAGGGAAATAATGATTCACTAAAAGATAAGAAAAGAGCTGTATCAAATGGAGACTTTTGAAATAACCTTAATTAATATGTTTAAGAAAACAGAGAAAAATAGTTGATGTGTTGAGACCTTGAGTCCATGTTTTCTTTTTCGACTCTCTCTGCATGTCTCTGTCTTTTCATTCTTTATGTAAGTATAATGTGTGCATACATGTTCATATGCAGATACATAACCGTTGACACTTAGGAAGTCAGAGGACAAGCTCAGGAGCCAGGCTTCTCCTCCCACCTCCTTTGAAACAAGGCAGCTTTCATGCTGCACAACATCCATTCTAGGTGTCTCATGTGGCCAGGGTTCTTCGTGTTTCTTCCTCAGATCTTGGGGAAGGAAGAGAAATGGGAGTAAGCTTCAGAACAGTTCTTGAATTATTCTGAAAATGGCAAAATGTGTAATTTAATGAAGATTTTGATAAGTCAAAATACATATTTTAATCTTCACTGTAGTTGAATTTATGGCTGAATATCTAATAGTGGAACAAATGTGAAATAATAAAATGCTTAATTAGGCAAAAAAGAATAAAAGAAGAAAGTAGTAGGTAGTAGACTTGTGTCTTATACCAATAATCACCACAAAATGAATGGGCTGAAGCTGAGGGTGTAGCCCAGTGGTAGCAAATGTAAGACCCCAGGTTTAATCCCCAGCACTCAAAGAAAACAAAGTAAACAAAAATGTAAATTAGTTTGCACAGCACCATCAGGTATAGTCCCATAACACAAAATACCTAGAGGTAAATTGAAGATTTGGAAATAACTAACAATATGTGTGAGACCACTTGCAGTCTTGCCTTAAAAGCAACACATATATGAGGGTGAGATTCAGTATGAATTACACCTTAAGGTTTGGCCTGTTTTAAAAGGCTTGAAGCTAATTTATGATCTCCTTGAGTCCACCCATCAGTTCTAACATAATTATTCCAATCTAGTTCTCCCAGATAGTTTTATGAGGTATGTTGACACATTTTGGTTACCAACCAGCAGTCCCTGTATTATAACCTCTGAGAATTATTGGTTAGATGCTTGAGCATAGCATCTTAATATTTATCTGCAAATTGCTATTCCTATCTCCCATATATGCTTAATAACTTGTATGTTCTAAATTTAGGATTCAAATCTTTTTTAATTACTGAATTTTAGCACTTTTACAAACAGTATGTTCATTGCTGCCTTAACTGTTTGTTATACCTTACATTACTTTTCCTTTCATTTTATCACAGAATCATGATTGACCTCTAACTTTTTTTTGCCGTGTATTCCTATAAGGCATAAGAGAAATACCAGTTTTATGTGCAAATGTTGGTTTTACAAATTAGGTACTGCATATTAGTTTTTTACAATCCCAGATTAATTTTATTATTTCATGTGTATTATGCATTACTTTTATTTTGATGCTGTTTTAGTCACTTTTCTGTTGCTGTGATAAAACACCATGACCAAGGAACTTATAAAAGGAAGAGTTTATTTGAGCTTACGATTGATGGTTCATGGGAATTAGAGTCCATTGTGGTGGGAGGCATGGCGGCTGGAGCTGGAGCAGCATGCTGAGGGTCACATCTCGCAATGAGCACAGGAAGCAGAGAGCGACTGGAGACCAGGAGGCTTGTTAAACTCACCAAGCCTGCCCCAAGAGACATACCTCCCCCAGCACGGCCACACCTTCTAAGACCTCCAGAAACAGCGTCACCAACTGGAGACAAATATCTGAATACTTAACAGCCTATGGGGGACACTCATTCAAACCACCACAGATGCTAATTTAGGTATAGAATTATTTCTTTTCCTTAGCCCATAATGTTTCCCTGAATGTATCATAATCTTTTTAAAGGCTATTTTAGACAGTTTTTTTTCCTATTTCACACATTTGCACCAGCTGTTTTACACTGGAATAATGGAGCTAAATTTGGCAGGCGAAGAAAGAAATTTAATTGTCTTATATGATCTACTACTTTACACCTTTAGAGAACAAAAGCTCTTTGTAGTGTGTGCTAGGGAAAGGAAACTCAGGATACTTTGGTTTTATTTTTGTCAGTGCTTAAAATGATTCTCTCAACTCTGTGTGTGTGTGTGTGTGTGTGTGTGTGTGTGTGTGTGCGCGTGTGTGTGTTTCCATAACTCGGTGGATTCTAAGGTACTTGTTTCTTAATTTTTATCACCCATAAATCCATTTATGGAATCTCATAATTTAAGGTGACAATTTCAATTTGATGTGGTATACGTAGATTTCCTACTACCTTTGTCATTTGTAGCTATTTATAGCATATCAACTATAAATCCACATAAATATAAATATATATGCATAAAGTCTAGTTTTTATAGTAGGAAGGTAAGCCTCACACCAGGCTTACCTTCCATATCATATTATGAGGTCCCCCACACTCTCCTTATTTCTACATTCACTTTCTTTACTGTTTGTGGTTCTAATAACCCAAAAGCCACAGGAGACATGTAGGGACAGACTTTCAATATTCCTTCTACATTATGCTTACCCATTTGTATATTTGATATTATTGAACTTAGGGCTTTTTCTAGACTGATAGGTCAGTTTAGATATTCCAGCTTACATAATCTTAAAACGTTGTTGGAATAAATATTAATTTATTCAGTAAGAGGTTTTGTGTAATAACTTAGGATGGAATTAAAGTGAAAACCAGCTTACATATTTTTTAAAGTAATGTGGCAGCTGATAAAAATATGAGAAAAGACAATAAGCTCTTTATATATTTGCATATATATTAGACCCCATAAATCTGATTTTTTGTGAGAAACATCTTTTATTTCTTCTAAAGGTGAAAATAAGTAAAATTTCTTATATTTCTCACTTGTAAGATTTTTAAGTTCTTAAAAATGCAATTTCTTCTTTCAAAGCATATGCCATCTTTTAAAAATACCTCAGCAGTATACATTTGCACTCAAAGAAACACATGCAGCACCATTGCCTTTCTGACAAAAATCTGCATTACACCCCTCAGGGCTTCCCACAGATACAGATAGGTCTCCTTTATTGAGGGACTGCAAGCCACAAACATTCAGTGTGATACTTATTTCCATAGGAAACATAGGACCGATGGTGTCTTCTGACAATAGATGACTGAAGAACAGGGTCCTTCTGCTTTATTTTAAAGTTCTCACTTTAACTTGCTGTATAAGAAAAGACCACAAGCTCTTTGTACAGAAGGTTCAGGTCCTGAAGTGGATGGTCGAAAATGCTGTGAAGAAATCAATCAAATAAGACACAAGAATCTCTTTTCATGATCTGAGTAATGGTTAAAGAGAGTATCTGCCTTCTTTGCTTCTGTGCAGAAGTTTCGGGTTTGCTAATTCTGTCTCTGTTCTCTTTGCTTTCTGCTCTTTTGCCTCTTTTGCTTCTCTCTTTGGCTTCTTTGCTTTTTTTGCCTCTCAGATCCTGATGTTTATTTTTATATACCCTAAGACTAATATAGGTTATGCAGGCCTAAGCTAATGAAAAAAATAGCCCAACTTCCCTGTAAATAGTTTTCATAAAATTCACACCCACAATCATTCTTAACATCAAAAAAAAAAAAATAGTAAGACAGGGGCTGGAGAGATAGCCTAGCAGTTAAGAGCACAGACTGCTCTTGCAGAGGACCTAGGTTTGATCCCCAGCACCCACATGGTGGCTGAAAACCATCTTTAACTCCAGTTCCAGGGGAATCTGACACCTTCTTCTGACCTCCACGGCATCGCACGACACAGGTACACAAACCTACATGCAAGCAGTACATTCATACACATACGAAAATAAATAAAATTTAAAAAGTAAAACAATAATGGTACAGCCACTTGGCTAATCTCAGTGATTTAGCAATTTTGCCGCAAAGCAGAGTTAATATTAACTTTTAGCTCTATGGCCTTCATTCTTTATGCCTTGCAGTTATATTGATGCTAGACAGTATAAAAAGTGAGTTTTTTTTTTTTTTTTTTTTTTTTTTTTTTTTTTTTTTTTGGTCTTTTTGAGACAGGGTCTCCCTGTAGCCCCAGCTGTCCTGGAACTCACTCTGTAGACCAGGCTGGCCTTGAACTCAGAAAGATCCGTCTGCCTCTGCCTCCCAAGTGCTAGGATTAAAGGCATGCGCCACCAGGGAGATTTTGTAAAAATAAAAACAAAAAGTGAGCTTTAAAGTTTTAACAACAGAGAAATGTATTTTTCTTACTTTAGTTCCTTGTTCACTTGACCTGTAAGCTATTTTGTGGCTGATGTGGTTTTGATTCATATCTTGTTTTTATTCTGGTCATTGTTTTCCTTAGTTTCTGTTTACCTCAGTTTCTCTCTTTACATCTGCTGCCGAGGTGATTTTCTGAAGGCTACTAATCTTTGAGTCAGATCACTAGAATCCACAGCCTCACTGGACTTAGTTTCACTTAAATCATCAAAATTCCCTTTTTTACTTGGGCAATCTGTGTATGATACAGTTTCTGAAGAATTCTTAATTGCTACTGAATCATACTTTTAAGTTGTATACACTCCATCATTATTCCTCACAAAGTACTTATTTCTAGAAAAGGCAAAAATGTCAGTTCCTTTCCTTGAGTCAGAAGCAGGTACCCTAATTGCTAGAAAGCTGAAAGTTAAACAGGTCAGAAAAAACAAGGGTTAATATGATAAAAGGAATGATTGAAAACCACGGTCAGCTGGAGAGCAGACTTCAACAAGATGAGTCAGGCCACTGGAAATTTGTCAATCAGTGAACCTTTCAGGAATGGCATATACATATATTTTTTCTCATAAATCTGATTCTTTTTTTTTTTGAATCCTTAGGATTCTTTATTTTTTTATTTTATATTTTTATTTATTTTTGTATGTGTATGAGTGTACTGTCTGCATGTAGGTTTGTGCACCTGTGTCGTGCAATGCCGTGGAGGTCAGAAGAGGGTCTCAGATTCCCCTGAAACTGGAGTTCTCCTGGAATTGGAATTACAGACGGTTCTCAGCCGCCATGTGGGTGCTGGGGATCGAACCCGGGTCCTCTGTAAGAGCGATCGGCGCTCTTAACCGCTAGGCTATCTCTCCAGCCCAAATCTGATTCTTAAAGTGTTACAATCCAGTAGTTGTTAGTGCATTCATAAAGCCATCTTCTGATTGTGTAAATTGTTGTCATCTTCCTAAATAAGTCCGTACTTACTAGCAATCATCCAAACTTCTCTTCCTCTCACCATGAAAGTCAGTGAGGGGGGCTGGAGACATGGCTCTGACCTTGCAGAGGACCTGGGTTCAGTTCCCAGCACCCACATGAGAGCTAACAACCATATATAACCCCAGTTCCAGGGAATCCAACATCTTGCTCTCCACAGGCACTGCATGACAGTGGTACATTTATATACACGCAGGAAAAACACTCATACACATAAGAGAAAAATTAATTAATTAAAAACTGATCTGGGGGCTGGAGAGATAGCCTAGCGGTTAAGAGCACCGACGCTCTTGCAGAGGACCCGGGTTCGATCCCCAGCACCCACATGGCGGCTAAGAACCGTCTTTAACTCCAATTCCAGGAGAACTCCAGTTCCAGGGGAATCTGAGACCCTCTTCTGACCTCCGCGGCATTGCACGACACGGGTGCACAGACCTGCATGCAGACAATACATTCATACATATACAAAAATAAATAATAATAAAAAAAAAACTGATCTGTATTTTGTCTTTATGTACTGGACTCGAGTCATTTCATTAGATTTTTTTTCAATACATAGGCTATTCTGACTTCTTTCAGAGAGGATTTTTCAACTTTATTTTAAAAATCTACCAGTATTTTATCATTAATAATGTGCCACTGCATAGAGCACCTCATTTTATTTTCATCAGATAATGTCACTTCCGTTGTATCCACTTCTTTCATGTGTGTGTTTCTGTGTGTGTATCTTTCTGTGAATATGTTTTCCATTCTTTTGAGAATATCACTGGAAATGGAATTGCTGGGTTAAATGTTGCTTCTGTATTTTAAAAATCTATCAGTATTTTATCAATAATATGCCACTGCATAGAGCACCTCATTTTATTTTCATCAGATAATGTCATTTCAGTTGTATCTACTTCTTTCATGTGTGTGTTTGTGTGTGTGTGTGTGTGTGTGTGTGTGTATACCTTTCTGTGAGTATGTTTTCCATTCTTTTGAGAATATCACTGGAAATGGAATTGCTGGGTTAAATGTTACATTATCGGGGCTAGAGAGATAGCTCAGTGGTTAAGAGCGCCAACTGCTCTTGCAGAGGACCCAAGTTGGAATCCCAGCACCCACATGGTGGCTAAGAACCATTTTTAAGCCTGGCGTGGTGGTGGACACCTTTAATCCTAGCACTCAGGAGGCAGATGTAGGCAGATGTATGTGAGTTCAAGGCCAGCCTCGTCTACAGAGTGAGTCACAGGCCAGCAGGGGCTATAGGGAAACCCTGTCTCATTTTTACTCATAGAAAACGCCAACTTTAACTGCATTTAAATTTATTTATTTATTTTTTAATTTTTTTATTATTAATTTTATTTATTTCTGTATGTGTATGAATGTACTGTCTGCATGCAAGTTTGTGCACCCGTGTCGTGCAACGCCGCGGAGGTCAGAAGAGGGTATCGGATTCACCTGGAACTGGAGTTCTCCTGGAATTGGAGTTTCAGACGGTTCTTAGCCGCCATGTGGGTGCTGGGGATCGAACCTGGGTCCTCTGCAAGAGCGGTTGGCGCTCTTAACCGCTAGGCCATCTCTCCAGCCCTGCATTTAAATTTAATCTAACTGTATTAACTCTCTTCAAAAGATTCCCCATCATTTTACATTCCCACTAGGCACAATGAGTGTTCTAATTTCTGCAGATTTTTTTCAGTATTTATCCATATTTCTTTTTTATTTTTACTTTTCTATTTCATGTGAAGTCTTAGTATGGTTTTCATAAGCTATTTTGACACCTATCAAGCTATTTTGACATCTCCACTCTGCAGTTTTCTATCCTTACAGTAATGCTTTTATGTCAGCAATTTCTAAGAATTTATTTTACTTAAATTAAAGACTAATATATTCAAAGTATTAGAAATTCAGTCCCTTTTTCTCTGGGCATTCTTCAGTTCATTATGTTGAAATCATAAAGCTACATATCAATCTGAATAGATCAATCAGAACAGTAGTTCTTTTACATGTAGAACACCTGCTAACTAATATCTGTCTGCTCAGATAGCTATTCCAAGGGTTCACACATAGTAAAATTATTTTCATCACCAACAAAGTTGATTTTTCATGAACATAAACTTGAACTTTATTTATACCTCTCAATCTGTATTACCAAAAACATGGAAACCTAGCCACACACTTTATAGAAAATTCTTTTTCCAGTGTAAAACAAGATGGTTTTATTAATAATGTGAACTTATTTTTTTATATGCCAGACGTGGTGATGCACGCCTTTAATCCCAGTACTTGGGAGGCAGAGGCAGGTGGATATTTCTGAGTTCAAGGCCAGCCTGGTCTACGTAGTGAGTTCTAGGACAGCTAGGGCTACAGGGAGACCCTGTCTCTAAAACACCGCCAAAAACTGATAATAATAATGTGAGCTTTTGCTGATCAAAAATACTAACAAGCCACATTTCCTGTCACTTGGCAACATATCCTTGGTGTCTGTCATCGAAAAAAACTTCATCTGTAGGCAGACAAAGCATTATTGCCACTAGCTTGGGATGTGTTTTTAGTTACAAACAAAGCAAAATGAGAACCCATCTTGTCAAGAACTAGAACTACAAAGAAAATCAACTCAAAGCACACACTGAAAATCAGAGTCAGATAAGAGACAACAGAGTCTCCCTAAGACTGGGTCCTTCTTAAACAGTATCACTGGATTAATCCATCCGGGCATCTTTAGTGTGTCTTCTACATTTTCACAACATAATTCTCTGCATGATATGGGCGTACTTACATATATACAGGCAAAACACTCATATGGATCAAATAAAAATAGGTAAAATAAAAAGGAATTTTAAACATAATTCTCAAGGTGATGGCAGTTATTAAATAAAGCAAATGCAAATGTTAATGTTTAAATTAACTTTTTAGAGGGGGAGTGTAGAGATGGCTTAGTCACTAAGAGCACTGGCTGCTTTTGTAGAAGACCTGGGTTCGATTCCCAGCACCCACATGGCAGCTACCATCCATCTGTAACTCCAGTTCCAGGGGATCTGATGTACTCTTTTTACCTCCAAGGGCTTTACATGACATGGGTATACTCACATACATGCAGGCAAAGCACTCATACACATAAAAATAATAAATAAAATTTAAGAAGTTAACTCTAGAAATAAAAGATGCAGACCAACAAGGGAGTTCTAAGGATGACATGAGAAAGTCGTGTAATTGTACACACACACACACACACACACACACACATACACACACACACACAGAGTCATTGTAGAAAATAAAAGGAATGCTGTAATGAGAGTGAAACTTCTTAGAAGATGTACAGACAGACAGCTCCTTGAAGAGCATTATCAGCCAAAAATAGCTGGAGCAAGAGAGAATTAAAAGAAGAAATGTGGTTGTTCGATTGAATAGGTGGGCTATATCACAGGCCATTTGAATACTGCTAGATCACTTTTTTCAATTTCTGCTCCAAAATAAAGTCATTCATCAATGGGATAGGTGGTGTAGCAAATTTAGAAAGATGTATGCATACTGAATAAAAATGTCATAATATTAACATTATCAGCACAAAATATAAGATAAAGGACTAACAGACTGTCATGAGGCCAGGGAGACTCTGCAGAGCATTGTAAACCAGGTCTTTGATATGAATCTTAGAGGATCTCAGTACATACAAATGATTGGAATAGCTTCTTAAAATTATTTCATTTTTCATGTGTATGAACGTATTACCTGCATGCATGTAAATATATCCATGTCATGCAAAGCCCACGGAGGACAGAAGAGGGTGTGAGAGGTGTGAAGTTTTAGCTGCATGTGGGTGCTGGAATATGAACCCTGGGTTCTCTGCAAGAACAACCACTGCTCTTAACTGCTGAGCCCTCTCTCTATTCTAGCACCTGGAATAGCTTTTTAACCAACCAAAGCAGAACAAATAAAGTTAAAGAATGGGAGGAGTCGACAGTATCTTTATGCTAAAACCATGACCTTTGAATTGATTAATCTGGGTAATTAGGTTGGCAGGTCAATAGCCTTGAGAAAAGTTCTTGGTGTCTTCCATGGCATATCATTGACCACCATAGTGTTTTAAGTTCTTTAGAGAGCTATTCCTATCTTCATTTTAGAAGCTTAAAATCAGCCTTATTTTTTTTTTAATTTTCTAGGAAAATAATACATTAAAGTTTCTTTGCAGAATTGTTTAATATAACATATGCCCTATACTAACACTTGCTTCACAAGGTTGTTGGGGATTTTTCTCAAAACATTATTGGCATTACAGAATATTACATTGCTATAATTAAATATCCAGGAAAAAGTTTTGAAAGCTTTCAACTCAACTTAAATATTTAGAGTTGGGATATGATAAAAAGACGTTTGTCAGTACCTATAAACTTCTCTGTGACCTAAGGAGTATCTTCTTAATTGCACAATAGTGCTGTTAGCGCAATAATTTTTTATACTTGATCTTATCCCAAAAGCTGAGAAATTACAAGTGATTTTTCAGTGCTAGTCGAGGGTTGTAACAGAATTCTGGTTAGATGGAAGTAATGAGTAGAAAATAGATATATATTAATTTGTCCATTACTTATGAAAAATCATCAAAAGAGAGGTTTTTAATAATCTTAGGACAGAATATGTTATAAACACTGATGAGGGGCTGGGGAGATAGCTGTTGGTAACGTGCATACAATTCAACCAGGGGAAGTGAGTTAGATCTCCAGCACCCACATAAATTCCAGGCTTGGTGATTGTGTGATCTCAGAGGCGGGAAGGCGGAGGAGGAGCCAGGCAAATACCCTGGCTCTGTGGCCAACCAGCTATCCTAATTGGTGAGGCTCAGGTACCAGTAAGTGAACCTTTCTCAAAAATCAAGATCTGCATGTTGACAAACAGTTGGCATGCCAAGCTAGGTGAGGGAAATTACAGAGTGTCAGGGCCCATGGAATTGGAGGGGGGGCAGGTCCCACCTCAAGATGAAGGGTTATAAAAAATTGGCTTTGGAAAAAAAAAAGATGTAGGGTTATAGATAGTGGATATTGAGGGAGAATCCATTTTCCCATGGACTAATTGCCCTAGAGATTATCTGTTGCCAAGTAGGGATCACTAAACACAGGTACACAGAAGCAGCATTAAACAGACTTGGCACACACACACACACACACACACACACACACATGCACATGTATATGTAACAATCAAAAAAGAGATCAAGAAACAGTGATCTCTGGGAGCACTGGGAGGGATGGAAATAACAAATACTCATGTATGGAATTCTCAAAATAAAAAGCTTTCAGATAAACAACAGGAAGGAGGAGAGCTCCTGAGGAAGGAAAGCCAAGGTTGACCTCCAACCCTCACACATGCACTCACACACACAAACCCACACACCAGTATTTACATGCAAGTGCACCAACACTGACAGAGTAAACGCTGCTGATTTCCTAGTTATAAGTGTTTGACTGAAGGTGACCAATTCAAGCTTGTGAAATTGTGCAAATCTTGACAGTTTATATAGACTCATCAACAAAATTGTAGTAGGAAAAGCAGGTAACCAGAGTAGACTTAAAGAAGATTGCAGAATTAGATAATGCATTCAAATAAATTAATGGGGATGAAGAAGAATATGATACTAATATTCATTATCTTTTGTAGTTGAGATGATAAATCCCTTAAAAGTCAATTTTAGGACTGCTAATATGTAATTTTCTACTCATTAATGATTTGAAAATTGGGCTGCCATAAAAATAAAATTTTCAAATGATTTAAAATGTTGAGTTCATGAAAGCTTATTGGAATAAAATGAAGATGTATCTTCTGGAAGTAGAAATATCATGCATTGGTAGAGTGTATTAAGCTCAGCATCTCAAAAACAGTCTCATAATTTTTGGAATTTTGATGTTGTGCAATTGAAGCAATGCTTGTGGATTACACTCACCAAAGAAGTCTCCATTTTCAGTTTATACTTCATGAATTTCTAAAGACCAATTTTTCTGAGCTTCCCAATCTTTCACCCCCATCTTTAAAACTCACCTGATACTAATTTCCTTTTTAATTGAAACACTATTCTACAGGTCACCATAAATATATTACACAGTCCCAGTGATTTCTATTTTGTTCTTTGTAGGAATTTTAGAATTTGTTTTGACTCACACAAAGTGTCAATATCCTTACTCGATATTCTGTAGTAGGAGCTGGAGAGATGACAGTGTGGTTAAAGAACACTTGCTCCTCTTGCAGAAGAAAGGGATTCATTTCTCAGCACCCACATGATGGTGAACAAACATCTGTAACTCCAATTCCAGGGGATCTGATGCTCTATTCTGACTTCTATGGCATTACCTCCATGTGGTACACTTACATACATGCAGGCAAAACACTCATCCACAAACAATAAAAATACATAAAAAATGATCACTTAAAGAATTCCATATTAACTAATGCATAACTGTATTTTAAAACAAGAAGTAGAAAATGGAAAGGACCAATATGGTGGTGAGGCCGTGTGAGCCAGTTCTTATGAGTATTTGAAGGACTCATGGGTTATTAAAACTTCTTCATAGAACCATAAAAGGCATTGGTTGTGTTTCTAATAGTTTACTATCTTTGAAAGCCTGTATCTCTGTTGAAATGTCGTGGTTCTCAGCTGCGCCTTGCAAACACATTAACAGTAGTCCTTATGTCCTGACAATATGTGTAGCTGTGGGACCACTCCTCATTCACCTGGCACATCCCGTAAGAATGTATATGGATTATTTTAAAAGTAAATTAGTTTTAGAGTTTCAGTTATGCTGACCTGTAATTTATGGATTGCATATATGTTTTTACTTTGTAAATATAGTTCATTTACCCCCAAAATGCAAGGCAGACGGATGGGAACTCCAGGAAGAGCCATCATCAAGAGCACCAGTGTCAGTGGAGAGATATACGCACTGGAGCGTAATGATGGCAGCCAGTCAGACACAGCCGTGGGTACCGTGGGAGCAGGTGGAAAGAAGAGGAGGTCCAGCCTGAGCGCCAAAGTGGTCGCCATAGTGTCTCGAAGAAGTAGAAGCACATCACAACTTAGCCAAACAGGTGAGCCCAGTGCACTCCACTTTTCCATGTCCCGGTTCTTTTATACAAGTCACCAATTTGTGATCCTTGTACCACAGTTTGTGATGGGATTGTACGTTTATTCTGTTCTTCTTTGCAAATAATGTATATATTTTTCTGACTCTGAAAATCTCTTAAAATGTATGCTTTTAATTCTTTTGGCCCATGCAGCTTTCTGAAGAAGGTATTGTTTGTTAACCTGTGAAATAATCAAATGTTTTTTTAAGTTAGAAAAGGCCATATTTACAAACATGCAAGGAAATGCAAAGAAGTATTACACATCCAAATTGGTCCCTTCAGAAGAAAAGCCACATGATTCTTATGTTCAAAATGCCCTATAATGCTTTTACCAATCCTTTGAACTATGTGTACATTTACTGTGGAAAAGGGAATGGTCAGTTGTGCAACTTGAAGTATCCTGTTCAGGATACTATGTGAAGACAGTGATATAGTTGAACTGTATTTGTTATAGTTTCAATGCAAGTAAAATACCCAGAAGCAACTTTTACTTTAGGAAAATGGGTCAGTGGATTCATGTAAAGGATGTTTTAATGTGAATGTGTATTTAAAATATTTCATACTGCTTAAGATCTGAAAAGCCTTCTGTCCTGAAGGGGTGTGTGTGTGTGTGTGTGTGTGTGTGTGTGTGTGTGTGTGTGTGCGTGTGTATACACACCCACAAGGAGACTGGCTGGTTTTGTATTGTAAAATATAATAAAACAGTGCTTTAAATTACATAATGTTTGTTAACCCATATTACGTAAACCATTACTACACTCAGTATTAAGTAAAAGCAAAGCCAAGGGAAATAGTGAAACAATTTAATTGCTGGCTCTGTTTCTCCTCTTGTAATCGCCTGATTTCATTTTCGCTCCTTAACAGCAAGAGCCTTGGGGTCACAAAATTTATTGGTAGAATAAAGCCTTCATAAAAGCCTTCTTAAAGCTCACTCAGAATTCTGAAACGATCTTATTTTAAATATTCATTCTACTTGATGAAACAACAAATTAGAATAAGTTAGAGTCATTTAAAAATTAAGCTAGTGTGTACAGCAATTTATCAGAGCAGAAGTTTGTCGGAAAAGCCTAGGAACAGAATAAACCTACATTATTTAGCAACCCTGTGGAACAAAGCTTTCTGCTCCTTGTTGTTCAAGGCAGTCATTTGTCTTCCTTAGGGATAAGGTTTCTTTACAATAGAATAGGGATCGTTTTTCCTGTGTTTTGCTTTTTATCTTTTAAATGGTAGTACTTCCTCATGACTAGTTTCTATGTAATTAAGTTTTCCAGTGTGAGGTATAGAGAAAGAATTGACTACCAACCTTAAAATTATTTTATCAAGCAGGTGAGTTGGTTCATCGGGTACAGGCATTTGCTGCCAAGCCTGATGACCTGACAGGTAATCCACGTGGCAGAAGGAGAGAACGAACCCCATAGATTTCTGACCAGCACACTTGTGTTATGACATGTATGCAAACCACCCCCAGCGCTAAATGTTTTTATTGGAAAAAAATTATCACCTAGATGAAGTGGAAATGTTCTTGAATGTCATTTAAAGAAACCTGTGTTGCCCATGTGAAATATTGCAGGATATTAAAGGTTTAGAAAAATTCTGTGTATCTCCACCCCTCCCTCCCTCCCTCTCTCCTTCCCTCCATTTTCTATTTCCACCTGTATGGTTAGCAGCCTTTAACTGCCAGGCCACAAGTCCATCCCATAGTCACATCTCTCTAGAGAATAGATTTAAATACTTTTTTTAAAAAAAACATGGTCCTTCTGCTTTGCTTCTTTAGTTTAACTTTATTCAAACTTTGATCGTGTGTTGACTTTCAAAAAAGATCCATGTCCCCAGAAATATGCATTGTCAATAACTTCAGTGCAGTATCCTGCTGTGGGAGATTTGTTTCCAATGGATAGATGCAAAGAACTTTGGATCATGAAGCTAAAATAGAAATATAGTTCAGTCTCAGTGTCTTGGGGACTGAATTCTCACTTCTATTAGGACTCTGGGTGCCCTCATCAACAATGGTGGTTGCCTGAGCCATGCTGTGGACTTTCTCCATATGAAATTTTCCGAGTCTTTTTAATAGAATTTTACTTAATGTAATAAATAATTTTTAGTTTTACATTTCCCCTCATAATCTGCACTCAGGTCTCGTTCTTGATTATTGTAAGACAGATGACAGACACAGAAATGCTCAACTGTCATTCCAGTTGATCTCAGGCAAAGCCTGATTTTTCCTCAAGTTATATCTTCTATCTGGAATTTCCTCTTCATTGGTAATTATATTTTATCTCCCTGTGGATATTAAGAACTTTCTTTCTAAGCAGTCTTATTTTGTCACATTTTACAACAATTCATCTATACTTCTGGATATTTTTTTCTCATTCAAGAATTACCACCTCAATTTAATTTCCCATCAGTAAGCTCACTGTGGATGTTCTACTTTATTCAAGCAGGTATTTCCCTAGCTTGTAAAATCTGGCCCTTCTTTAAGGAATATGACAGCATTTTTAATCATATTCTGTAGAATAGGTTGCTCTTTTAAACTTTCCCCCAAATACTTCTTCAGGTATAGCCTCAAACACACTATCTAGTATATATCCAGTTTATTAATAGAGAGTATTATAATTGATTTCTATGTTTTTGTTTTGAAATAAAACCATTAATACTGGACTAGAGCAGGATTTTAGAGGGCCCTACAAGTAAAGAAACATTTCTGAAAGAAATGCAATTATGTCCTTAGATTTTACTTACTTATGCGCATGAATAGCTGCCATCCTTGCTTTATTTTGTACATTTTATTTTTTTATATTTCACACAAATCAGTGAAGTTGGAATAGTATTGACTGATCACTAATTGTGAGGAAGACATACACATTGCTAGCACATTAAACCAACCTGGATCTTTAGTAGAAATGTGTAATTCTATTTAATGTAGTGTTTAGTAGAAATGTGTAATTCTACTTAATGTAGAATCAGACTTTAGGACTTTTTTGTAGTGACCATTTTGTTGAGACATAATCTAAGCCAGACCTACAGGTACTCAGTCCTGTACTGTCACAGAAGGCAATTTGGAAAAGGTGAAGCACTAGATAATATATTTTAGCACTATTTGAAATTATTGCTTTCATGCATATTATTTCCTGGTTTTATTTTTATAGCCACAAGTATACACAAAAGAGTATTTTGGATCTTTGTTCAAAATCAAGGAAAATTACTTTACACAAATGAAAGAGCATAGAAAATGACATAAATATTTATAATTCATGTCTGTGTTCTATCAGAAAGTGTTTAATATTTATATTAATTATATTTGTATACAATCTATATAGTTATGCCAATATAAATGGCATATTCTATATATCACATACAATGTATGATCTTTAATTCCATGACTATTTATTTGTATATGACATTTTAATTATAAATATTATTTTATTACAGACAAATATCCTAGAAAAACATATTATTTTAAATCACCCCTTAACACTATTCATAATGAAAATAGAAATAATGTTGGGGTTGGGGGTTTTGCTCAGCCCTGCATTCACTATTCAGCACTGAAAAAAGAGAGAGAAAGCAAAAACAACAAAAAAGTATATTGTATTTTTATTTAGCAGAGAGTCATAAACAAGTACAGCTTCATACCTTCAGCTAATCAAATATAATTTACACCCTCTTGAACAAAAAGCTGAATGTGATATAATTTACACCCTCTTGAACAAAAAGTGAATGAAACTGTACAAAGTAGTAGAAAAGGGGAATTCTTTAAAACTGCCAGAACAGAAGCTGGAGAGGTGGCTCAGCAATTAAGTACGTGAAATACTCTTCCAAAGGACCCGAGTTTGTTCACTATCACACCTGTTAGATGTTAGACAGCTCTTAACTGCCAGTAACTCCAGCTCCAGGTGATCAGATGCTGCCTCTAGCCTCCACAGGCACCTGCACGTACGTGCACATACACACACACACACACACACACACACACAAAATTAATAGTTATAAAATATTTTAAAAGTTCCAGAACAACTCATATTTTGAATATGAATAAAACTTTAGATAAATTTAGATCTCAACTGTAGACTATGAAGAAGATTTAGTTTTATTCTGGCTTAGTGGCTCAACTTATGTTGATATGAGATTTTGTCTCCTTACTTGTATAGTAGAAACTTTGTGATTTTTTTCTACTTGTCATAGTTCTCTTGTCACTTATAAATGAAGACATAATTAGAAGAGTCTATAGATGTGTGAAAAATTATACCTGTGTACATTATTGAAAATATAATAAAGTTATCCATATTATATCTGTCATAAGAAAGTTATCTAGTGATAACTATTTGATGGCTATATGATATCTATTATAACTGTCATAAGAAAGTTATCTGTGGGTAGGGATATTGCTTAGTCAATAAACTACTGTGCCAGTGTAAAGACCACCATGGGGGTCAGCACTTGTAGTCCTAGCTCTTGAGAAACTGATTGCCATCCTACCCTCATCAGGTGAGCCTCAGACCAGTGAGAAACCCTGTCTAAAAAACAAAGTGGACAATTTCTGAGAAACAATACTCAAGATTGACTTTTTTTTACTCCACATTCACCCAAACACTTATGAACAGACATGAAAACAAACACATACACTGATCTGCACACAGTATAAGATTTAAAAATACAAAATAAATTGGGCTTAATCACAGCACCCAGGAGGCAGAAGCAGAGGCAAACAGATCTCTGTGAGATCAAGGCAAGGGAATGAATTCTAGCCTATGGACTACAAGAAGACTGTCTCAAAAATTAATTAATTAAGTAAGTAAGTAAATAAATATAATGGCAATTATTTATGTGTGTGACCAAAACTAATAACTATGTCTAGAAGGGTTTTTTTTAATAAACTCAAGTTATAAATGTGTACATGTGCTTGAGTAAATTCACTCCTTCATGGATAACAACGAATACAATCTTAGAATTATTGTTATTCTTTAGTATGCTTTGTACACTTATTTATGTGTGTGCACACATGTAGAGGTCATGGGGTAACTTGCTGGAGTTGGTTCTCCCCTTCCAACATGTGGGTTCTGGTGTCTTCCCCAGGGTCTCACAGAAACTAATGGGCTTTAATCTTTTGTTGCCCCATGTGGGCTGTTTCTATCATCTGATGTTCCTTTAATCATGCATGGCCACAATCTGCACGATATTCTTCCCTCCTGGAACCAGGCTGGCAGTCCTACAGGACTGTGAGCTTCAAGGCTGCCTCCTGCCTGCAAGCAGTCTCTAGGCTTAGTTCTGGCAAGGAGGGAGGAGGGAACCATGAGAAAAAGAAAGACAGACACAGACTCAGAGAAAGTCCGGGAGATAAACTCTCATTTATTCGTGCCAGCAGCGTGCTTATCTACCAAAAGTTACTGTGCTCTGGGCAAAGAAGTGGGGGGCAGGGGAAAGGGAGGGGCGAGCCACCTTGGCACTTACTGGGGGGCTGCAGAGCTCCTGTTTGTGCAACCAGTAAACTAGAGGTGTGACATTTTGCTCAATACGTCAAGAGAAGGGCCCATCTGGTTCCGGAACTTTGCAGAGATAGATGAGGCAAGAAAGCACTGCAATATCCTGGACCTTCCTGAGTTATAGGTAACTCAGAGACAACTGAATGCCCACAGAGATATCAGATATCAGATAACTCTCAGAGGTTTTGTGGGACAGTTCTTACAGGTCCTTGCCTCAAGCCAGGCAAAGTTTCATTCCTACAGCCCTGGGATGCAGTCTCACTAAGTTGTGTTGCTCAGACTTTCTCAGACTCAGAAGTTTAAGGATCTTCTACCTTCTGGAGGACTGGGACTACAAGTAGGGGATAGATACCATATCTAGCTAAGGGCCAGAGTTTAACCCTGATTGGTGGTGCCAAAGCACTTACTCTTAACCACTGAACTAAACAGAAGAGTGTGAAATCAGGCTCAGCAGACATTTGTTAAACATCTATAAATTGACTATATGGAAGGCACCATGAATGTAACAGGGCAAAGAGCAAGAGCAACTAAGATCACAACCACCCCAGGTCAAAAAATAAATAAAAACAATCTGGAATATTCAGAGTCATACAGAGGAAGGACAAATAAGGATTGGTTTCACTCTCTCTTATACTTTTGAGGGCTTTCTTGAAGAGATAGTGCTTAAGCCCCAAAACATTAATAAGAAAAATTATATTGGGAAGGAGATCATATGGTAGGGTACAGATGGTGATGGTGGTGGTGGTGGTGATGATGATGATGATACAGTTTTTATGTAGTTCTAAGAATAGAACCTAGGGTCTTGAGTATGCTAAGCATGTGTTCTACTGTTGAGCTACACGCCTAGGCTGAGGTCTACATTCTTGAGCTTATTTTAAAAGTTCATTTGTCTTGGGTTGCTACTTACTATTTTAATTTGACTTGTAGTAGCATAAATATTTTCATTCCTCAAGAAAAAGAATGTTCTACCCGTGTTTCCTTTTATCCAATAATATTACAATGAGAAAATATGCACTTATTTTGAATATGACTCCAAAAACCATTTTATTTTTGTCTTTGGTAATCTATCTCTATAAAATCAAATAACTATTTCTTCATATAAAAAGAATGAACCATTCTAATAGTAAAGTAAAAATTATGTACTGTTCATTATTGTACAAGAATATTATTACCAAGAAGTGTACGTATTCTGAGGAATTTTCTGTAGATTTGTGAATGTTTGATTTTAAACCCAGTGCATCAGAGTTTCTGATTTTCCATTGGACACAGTGGCCTCCCAAGATGAAATTATTGGGAGAAACTAACAAAGTTACCCTGGATGCACTGAAGCAGCTATAAGTATAATTCACACCTCAAAGAACAATGTTGACTTGGCCGATTTCCCCAGGAGGTCAAGGCATTACTCTAAAATATACATTTTCCCTAGATGAAAATTATGCCAGGGAAAATTTGAGAATATCAAATCTCCTCCTGTTAATCTTTATTCAGTTTTCTTCCAAAGTGGAAGGGAAAGCAAATTATAAAATAAGTTGTATGAACACCTGCCAAGAAAGCACACTATTTACTTCAGGAAAATGAAGTGGTGCATGTCCATCCCAGGACTCCTTCCAAGAAGTCCAAGCTAACCAGCTGCTCTCTCTATTTTAAGAATAGCCCTGCTTTGTAAAGATACTCTGTCTTTACTTTTGTAGAAATACACTTCTGAAGCTGAGAAGAAAGGCTAAAGATGTCTCTGAAAACTTTTTTTTCAGAAAAAAAATCTCTTTTGAATCTTGATTATTTGCATGAGAAATGAAAATCTCTTAAATTAAAAAGTAAACAGAGACTAGGAGCTACTGTGGATCAAAATCTTCCTTAAATCCAAATGCCTTACCCGTGGCTCATTTATTTGATCCCTCTAACTGGACAAGGAAAACATTGTAAGGAACATAATGTTTCATGTTCTTTGTTTCCTGAGCTTAAAGTGTTGGTGCCAGAAATGCATCTCCAGTCTGCAAAACCATCAAGTGAATGTAAGCACGGTTTCTTTTATTTACTGTTGCTGTCTGGCTCAGGAATTCACTACTGTTAATAGAGATCCAATTCAGCTATAGTAACTCATCTGAGCAGATGTCCGAATAAGGAGTAGTATTTTCAGACATACTCCCGAAGCTCTATTTTTGTTCTTTTCCTTGCTCTCAAGTATAAATTTCGAAATTGGCTAAGATGTAAATATACTTCTCGATTGGCTTGGCAGGAAAAAAAGATACTGATTGAGATAGAATTAATTTTTGTAATTAACTTGTATCTTAAGATTTTGAGGATGAAAGCAAGTGTATTAAGTCCCTTTAAAGCACAGTCT
The DNA here is from genome assembly GCA_009823505.1 of Rhizomys pruinosus. Classification (NCBI taxonomy): domain Eukaryota; kingdom Metazoa; phylum Chordata; class Mammalia; order Rodentia; family Spalacidae; genus Rhizomys; species Rhizomys pruinosus. Next base: position 1,360,915 of record VZQC01009321.1, read on the forward strand.
TCAGAATTCAACCAGTTACAGGGGTAATGATCATTTTAGCTGTACTAAGGTAATTTTTAAACATGAAGGTATTTCAAGCAGGTATGTATGATCGTTCAGGTAGCCAAACAGGGACTGAGAAATGTTTCATATTTAAACAGATAAATGTTTCATCATATTTAAGGAAATGGCAAATTTTATTGCATCTTCATTTAATATAAAGCGGTTTTAAATATATCTCTGTTCATTTACTGATATTTTCACATTAAGCATAGAAAAGCAACATGAAGACACATAACATTAAACATTGATTCCAATTGCAGATTCAGTGTAAATATATATTACTGGCCAATCATTTAATGAGTTTGTGTATTACTAAGCCATTAGTAATAATTACAATTTATTGTATAGTCACCATAGGCCACCTAGGATTTAAATTGCTTTATTATATTATTTTCCCTACTCCTTAATACACAGCCTTAAAAGTGTGATGATTATGATTACCATCTTACAAGTTCCGTGGACTGCTCCAGAGACACAGTAACTTAGAAACTGAAGACTAGCCAGTATTCTAAACCCTATCAATAGAATCCCATTTGAGAGTCTGTACACACAACATATATTTTATATTTCTCTTTTTAATCACCATACTTGTTTTTCTAGCACCTTGTAGTTCTTTGCTTTAAAAACAATGCTATTTAAGAGAGCCATGTGGGGTACCATTGTAGCAAGCTTGTTCCAGGGTAAATTTAGAATGAGCTAGGATGGGTTCATGACAGATTGTGGCTTCAGAAGAAATCCTTTGTTCTGAGAAGTGGTGGGCAGGAGAGAAGCGGGAAGGACAGACTGAGTAAATGACAGGCTCGTTCTGTGTACCGGGAAAGTAGGATGCTTACTGGGAAAAGGCCATATTTTTAAATTCTGACTATCTGGACATGGAGAAATTGGTTGGACAGGTTTTTTAAAGGCTATTTGAGGGTCATAAGCTTGTTAAAAGTAGTTAAAATCACTGAAGTTGTTTAGTAAGCTAAAATTTAAGACTTTTTGAGACTAATTTCATCAACTCTGAAATAGAATAATACATAATTCAGAAATAAATGATTCATTACATTAAAATGAGGATTAAATGAAAATATTTCTAAATATTTTGGCAAAGTACCTGCCTTATGGCAAGTTCTAACGGGGGGGGGAGGGGGAGGAAGAGGGGGAAGGGAAAGGGGAAGGATAATCAGCAAACATAGTAACGTGCTGTTTAAATTGTTCATGTATGTACTGGTGTGCAGTAGTTTGAGCAGTACCGATTTTTTGAATATGAGGTCTGAGTGATTATTTTTTGCTATTTTTTTTATATCAGGTATTCTCAAAGTTCTCCCTGTCCCATCTAGTTGAGGGCACCTGGTTTTAGAAAATGGTATTTGCTCGTGTGTAGTGCATTTGCACTTCTGAAAGGCGTTTATGCACTCCTTGAAGTGCGTGTATGTCAGATTAAGAAATCTACAGGAGATGTTTTGTCTTCTCATCTTGCTAACCCTCTTCCTCCAGCCTATTACCCAAACTACACTGTATTGTTGGTCAGGTTTCAGTAAATGATAGTTCAGAGCATTTACGTCTGTGTGTGTGTGTGTGTGTGTGTGTGTGTGTGTGTGTGTGTCCAGTGAAGTTTAACATTAGTTTAATGTTAATGTACTTAATGATTGAAAATGAAAACGAGTTTGTGACACTGAAAGTATAAAATTCAATTTAGACATCCATCTGGATAGCCTTACTGATGTGCAGCCATGTCTCCACACTACTTGTTATCTGTGGCTGTTTTCATGCAGAATTCATGGTCCACAAAACCAAAACCACTCAACATCTGTTCCTTCAGGGAATTCTGGAACTTGCCCTTTAAACAAAGTATTTAGTGCCTTCACAGTAGAGGACCTCATTGAACAGTGAATCAGGACCAGATTCACCCAATGTGTATCATGCCTTTTTTCCCAAGTGTCTGTCACTTTTGCAGCTTTTCTATGTATCAGTTGATACCAATCTCCCCTTAGGTTCAGTGATATTCCATAGTAAGGGATCCTCAAAGTAAAGACCCTTCAGATATTTGTTCTTTCATGTCTGAAGAAAAGTCTGTGGATGTGAAATCATTAGACTGAAATGTGACATAGGGTATTATCATAAGTATAATTTATATGTGAATCCAATGAGATGTGCTTAGAGAATAGATTAAGAAAGTCGACTTTTTATTTGACCTGAGGAAATGGTTTTCATTTCTTTCTTATCTGTGATACACGTGGCCTTGCTTCCTACTGTGTTTCAGCCAGATTTGCCTTCATCAGATTCAGAAAATATGCCTCAAATGTTCCTTCTCAACATCTCCACATTTTCTAGTCTACCCACCAGGAAAGTCTTAAATTGTCACCTCGGTTTCAAAATCGATGTTTTTGCCCAGCCCATTTCCAAATTTCAATTTGGAAAGCCAAAGGTATATTTTTAACTCCAATAAGACATTTTAAAATTTATTTTTATGTGTACAAGTGTTTTTTCTTCATGTATGTAAGTGTACCTGTGCGTCCAGTGCCCACAGAGGTGTTGGATTCTCTGCAACTGGAGTTGTAGACTGTTGTTAGATGACATGCGGGTGCTGGGAAATGAATCCACGTCCCCTGCAAGACCTCCACTGCTCCTAACCAGTGCTCTTAAGCCATTTCTTTTTTTTCCCCTTCTATTCATTTTTATTATTTTTTTCATTTTTAATAATAACTAATATTTTTTATTCTTTGTTTTTTTTTTTCATTTTTTAACAATAAGTAATAATTTATGAGTACAAGCATCCTTCATGTAAAACCAATTTACAAGCAGTTGTGCCCAAACCCACACAGCCCATGGGTCCCACCATCCAGTTGTGGGGGGCCTTGTATGTTCAATCAAGTTGATCAGATGAGTGTCCAGACTATATTGCTGTAGTTTCACCATTCACCCCAATCGCAGCCCTTACATTCTACCACGCCCCCTCTTGTGCAGATTGTTCCCTAGGCTTAGAAAAGGGGCACAGGTGGATGAGAAGCAAAACAGTCTACTTTCTCTGGAGCTGTTGTCTTGGACTCTGGTCAATTCTGGCTGTTTCCTTTCATTGGCTGACAGTTTGTCCATGAATAACCTTTCAGTCCTACTAATGAAACACAAGAAAGTAATTAGATATGTAGATATTTAAACATACTAATTGTTATGGAAGGTTCTTGTATAGACACAGATGGTTGTCTGGGTATAAATTTAATCCATGATTAACAGTTTTTTTTTTCTGTAAAATATGACAGGTCTACTGTGGCTTATTAACATCTCCTAACCCACTAAGGATGCACGAGCTTGGCATCACGCACAATAAGCTAATAATATTAGGTACAAAGCATCCTTTAAATGTAAACCAATTTGCAGCAGTTGTGCCCAAACCCAACGCCAAGGGTCCATCCAGCTGGGGGGCTTGTATGTCAATCAATTGATCAAAATAATGTGCCAGACTATAATTGCTGATGCGTTTCACCCATTCACCCCAATCACAGCCCTATACCCTTCACATGCCCTCCTCTTCCCAGATTGTCCAGGCTTAGAAAAGGGCACTGGTGGACTGAGAAGCAAAACAGATCTACTTTCTCTGGAAGCTGTCGTTTGTGGACCTGGTGCAAATGTTTCTGGCTGGCTTTCTTTCATGGGCTGCGTCTTGTCTCAGGAATAACCCTTCAATCCTACTAATGAAAGCACCAGCAATATAGATATAATAGGTTATTTAAACAGCATAATGTTAGAGATATTGTACTCACTTGGTTTGAGCTCAGGGAATTGGATGTATGTTAATCAACTGAATTACATTTTTTTCTGTAAAATGTGACCAGGGTCTTACTGTGGGGGTTATAACATTTCTTAACCACTAGAGGATGTAAGCTTGTGGCTTCAAGCCATCGGTTATCCTCCAAGGAGTTGAGCAATAGCCAATTTAGATTTGGGAATATACGGGCATATGGCTGCCACTTCTGCCAGTATTTCCAGGCAGGTGAGGTGTAGCTGGTGCTGATGGAGGAGTCTTGCTTGACTCAAGGAGACCTATATTTGCTTTTTGGTTAGTGGCCTTTGGTAACACTCTCTGGTATTCCAGAGACCAACTGTACACTTGCAAGTATGGTCTCAATATATCTTTCCCATGTTTACATCAGGTCTTCGACAGCAGGGCCTTATCGCCTCTCTTCTTGCAGGTATCCCAGTTTACAGGCAAGAAGCCTTTACCTTTTGGGGGGGGGGGCTTGGATTCCCTGGCCAACATCTCCTTGGTAGAATAATCCATTGCTGATATCAGAGCTCTCCTGTATTAATATATTTTGCTTAAGTACACAGCTTAAGGAGACTTTTAGTATTATATTTTGTTTCTGAATAGAGAATAATCCTAATCCTTTTCACAGTTCCTAATGTCTATTAGTCAATTAAAGAAGGCATTTTTACCAGTTTTATATGAGATTACCTCTATGACAGGCTCCAATTTACAGTTAGAGAACGACCTCATCATCATCATATTCCTCCTTGTTCTAGAAGGAGAGGTAAGAAAATCTCTCATATTAAAACTTTGTGCACCTAGAAGGTAAGTTTCATTTAGAACTCATTATAAATAGTTGTCAAACGTACACCAATTAATGGCTGAGAAAGAGAAAGACACAGCTTCACCATTTGGTAAGGAGTTGTGCCTTAGAGAAGTCTCCAGCGAGAAAGGTGGCTATCTGAACATTGAAAGGAAGAATAGCCTCAGACTCTAAGACACATCAAAAGCCTCTGTGGATCCACCCATACTTGTAAACACACTATTTATAATGAGTCCTAAGAAAGCCATTTTTATAGAGGTACTAGCTCTAATCTCTGTTTGGTACTAGTTATCATGTAACGGCCTGTACTTGTCACAAAATGAACTTGAATTTACTCAAGTTTTGCAGCTATCCATCAGGTGTCTTTTGGTCTTAAACAGTAGTGTATACATACAGCTTCCCAAAATTTTCAAATAACGATATCTAATATTGTAGAGATATATCCCTTGCCCTGCGTTAAAAAAAAATCAAATCCACAGGCCATACAAGATTTGCTCACGTAGGGTAAAAGCATTTTCCATGCAATCTTGGCAGCGGTATGAGATCAACTTGGTAGAAGACTAGCACTGACTCTTGAAAATTGCTCTCTGGTCTCCACAAGCATGTGTTGCCCCATCTACATCCTTTTTTTTTTTTTTTTGTCTTTTTGAGACAGGGTCTCCCTGTAGTCCCAGCTGTCCTGGAACTCACTCTGTAGACCAGGCTGGCCTTGAACTCACAAAGATCCGCCTGCCTCTGCCTCCCAAGTGCTAGGATTAAAGGCGTGCGCCACCACGCCCGGCTATGGACATCCTTTTTTAAAAGAAAGTGTAGAAGGTAATTAAATTTTTTCATGTGTTTGTGCATGTGTGTATTCATGTTTTGGGAGTTGGGGATGCACATATGTGCTCATGTTTCTTGAAGACCAAGGATGATATCAAGACTCATTTCCAGTTGCTCTTCCACCTAATTTATTGGGGTCTTTCTGTCAAATCCAACTTCTCCAACAAGCCAGACTTGCTCTGGAAACTCCTCAGTCTGTCTTCCTAGGCTGGAATTACAAGCAGGTTGACACAGCCTCAAGACATCGACTTGGGTTCTGAAGACCCAGCTTCAGTGTTCATTCACACTTGTTTAGCTTTAATGACTGAGCCATTTCCTCAGCCTTATTGTGGGCTACATTTTGAAGTCATTTTTTTTTCTCTTGTGCTGAGTTTTAAGGCGTAAAAGTGATTCATCTGTTGTTTCTGCACCTCTTCCTTCATTTGTTTCTCTTCACTAATATGCCACTGCAAAGTACCTGAATGTGGATCTCCATGCAGTTCACATGTTCATTCTGCCACCGTGCTAATATGAACAAGGCATTAATTAGCATTTTAAGATATTTGAGGCATTAATGAAAATTTTGCTGGTCATAACTATTTGGCATTGGTAAAAATCAAAGAAATCTTTTATTAGAAAGCTTTAGAGGCAGGCAGATCTTTGTGAGTTCAAGGCCAGCCTGGTCTACAGAGTGAGTTCCAGGACAGCTGGGGCTATAGGAAGACCCTGTCTCGAAAACGCCAAAAAAAATATATATGTTTTCATACCGATTTAAAAATTACTAGTTTCAACATGCTTTTACATGCATTGTATAACTTAACAATAAAGTAATCAACCTCAAAAAAATAACCTATTTTCATATTAACCTTAAGAAAGTGCTGCTGATCTTATGAAAATATTTAGACAAGACATGAAATGATGCTTAAGGTTTATCTTTTATTGGAATAAAGGGATAGTAGACACATGAGGTAAAGGAGCTTCTACTGATTTTCAAATAAGCTAGTAAATTATTATTTAGAAAATAATTTCTGCTGTCAGGCCAGCACATTGTAATACCTATTGCAAAGTCATGTACTTTATTAGGATTCTTTTCTTAGAACCAAAGAACATGATACACATAGTAATTAGTCATAAGATTAGTGAAGCCTAAGAGACTTGTTATTGTAAAACTACGAGATCATGAAAAATATCAACAAAAAATCAAAATCCTAGAATCCTTTTCTAAATAGAAATATCACACCTCTGCTCTAATTTTAAAATTATTTAGCATCTAATAATTTATTAAAATGTAAAAATCATAATTAGAAAGTTTAAAATGATAAGGACTAAGGACTCTATCACTATATAAACCAGTTTCAAAGAATGAGTATATAACTGTATTGAAACACTACTAAAGGATGTAATAATATAGTTATGTATTAATTTGAAACTGTAAAAAAATCAATCACACTAATTTGATATTATAGTCATAAGAATCTAAACTTAAAAAGGACTCTATTGTAGAAACTAAAAATAAAGACTCTTGTGAAAGAGAATTCTAGAAAGGAAAGGATATTGATTAGGAATCTGCAACGAAAATAAAACCTAGAGATAATCAATGCCTAGGTGACCCACCTGCTGCTAAAACTGTCAATTCTTATTTACAGCTTCAACTCAGGAAAGTCATTTATTCAGTCTTTTGCAAAAATAAAAATAGAGAAAATGCCATCTTAGTTACATAAAACTTTGCAAAGATTGAATAATGTTGGATTCTGAGCTGGTCAGCAAATCACTGAGGAAAAAATAACAAATGACAAATGCCTAGGAGATTCATTGAGAAGGTTGATGTAGATCAGAATAGTAACAATTCATCTGCAAGTTAAAAAAATTACTGTCAGCTCAGTTGTGTGGCTTTCTGTGATAACTTTATAACTATTCTGCACTCTCAGGCAGCATCTGGTACTGTATTTTTCAAAACAGGTACTCAGAAGCAGGGTGCAGAAAAGTTATCCATTTTCATAAGTCACAATTATATCTATATAATTGTATAATTACATTTTAAAATGCTGATTTTTGAAAAAGCTGAATCCCTGTGTTTAGATTGCTTTCAATACACTGACAGGATGGTAAAGCAAATTTCACTAGATATGCTTGAATTTGGTCTAAGTTTATGGCCAATATTGTCTTTACTTTTTCCAGTTTTTAATTTACATGTCTGCTCATCCATATCCACAGTATAATAATTCAGCATGTAAATATAATGTATAATGTTACAATAAAGGGAATTACCATGTTCATCTTTTTAAACCTTTATTATTTCTTAATGTTGAAATCCTTCAAACTCATTATATATGTGTGTATGCATGCATGCCTGAATGAATGAATGTATGCATGTATGTATGTATTTATGCATGTGTGCATACGTTTTAGTAGTGGGGATTAAGCCTAGGGCCCTGTGGATGCTAAGCATTGTCTCAGCCCTTAAGGTGCACCCTCAACACAAGTTCCTCTTTTCTGGTTCTTTTAAGACAGCATCTCCCTGTAGCCCCAGCTAGCCTGGAGCTCACCTTATAGACCAGGCTGGCCTTGATCTCACGAGATCCATCTGACTGTCTTTTCTGATTCTTTAAAAATATATGGAAATTGCACATTGTACTCACCCTGTTATGCACTTGTTAGTCCTGTGTAACTATATTTGAAACATTTACTGACCTTTCATTCTGCCCCCCTCACCTTCCCCTTTCCTGATTTCTACCTTCAACTATTACACCTTCTGTTTCTATAAAATCAATCATTTTGGTTTCCACACATGCCCTAGTTCCCAAGGTTCTGTACCTAGCTTTCTTCACTCTAGCTCTATCCATGTTACTTCAAATAACTGGATTTTACTGCAAATGTTGACTTTAATTTCCTATTTGCACATGGCTTTAAAGAGAGTTCCCTAATCAACGTGGAGATGCAATAACTGAGCCCTGTCATCTTCCTTTCGCTGACTGTGCTGGGGGCAGACAAGCCTTTCTCTTGGAGACCTTTTGTCTTCATATTCAGGATGTCCTAGATTCCCTGCTCCAGATAACACAATTCAGTCCATGCCTTTCTACCTCTGTAAGTGGCTTGGCAGTATTATTGAAGGCAGTGCCATTTTTTCTTTTCTTTTATTTGGTGTTTTAATAGTTATCACTTATTGCATTCCCTTTAACTAAGCTTTGAGCAGAGCCTGTGCCCTTTAAAACTTGGTACTGCCTTCTGTTGGTGAGTGATGCACAGGAAACTGAAAGCATTTTCCTTGCCTAGAGTTGTTTACAAATGCATTTGCTAAACCACATATTAACAAGCACAGAATCATTTTCTTTTTATAGAACTGTATGGTTTATAAAGCCCTTTCATGTTCATCATTTCTTAAATGCAGAATTATGATAAAAGCTTTTAAAATAACAGCAAGATCAGATTTGGAAAGAATAGTGATGCATTAGAGAAGAAAGTTTCCTTAAGGCATGCATTCCATAGACTTCAATGTGTTCATAAAAAGTATACCTATTTCCTGTTTTCTCATACAGAAAATAATTGTGATAAATGTGGTTTTCAAATTTTACATAAATGTTAACTGTTTTTTTTTTGTTTTTTCGTGTGTTTTTTTGTTTTGTTTTGTTTTGTTTTGTTTTTAAGATAGGGTCTTTCTGTAGCCACAGGTAGCTTGGAACTTACTATGTGGACCAGGCTGGCTGCCTGCCTCGGCTTCTCAAGTTCTTGGATTAAAGGCATGTGTGCATATCTTTGTTTATATTTTTAATGGTGTGTGTGTGTGTGTGTGTGTGTGTGTGTGTGTATGTTTGTATGTGTCTGTGTGTGGGTATGTATACATGAGTGCAGGTAACTGCACAGCACAGACACGTCTGATCCCCAAGGAGGTGGACTTACAGGCTGCTGGGAATTTAACTCGATTCTTCTAGAAGACCAGTAAATAATCCTGTCAGGCCATCTCTCCAGCCCTCACCTAAAAGATTTTAGATACTTTTCAGTGGCATATCATAATATTTTATTACTCATTCTACTTTCTTTGAATTTTTTGAGATTTTTTTTCTTGGTATTTTTGATACAGGGTCTCCTTGTAACCTCATCTGTCCTGGAACTCCCTATGTAGACCATCCTGGCCTTGAACTCACAGAGATCCTCCTGCCTCTGCCTCCCAAGTGCTAGGATTAAAGGCTTTAATTTATTATTTTTTATGTGTATGTGTGAACTGTCTGCATGAAGATTGGTGCACCTCTGTTACACAATGCCATGGGGATCAGAAGAGGGTGTGAGATTCCCCTGGAACTGGAGTTGAAGACGGTTCTTAGCTGTCATGTGGGTGCTGGGAATCGAACCCGGGTCCTCTGCAAGAGCAGTTGGTGCTCTTAACCACTGAGCCATGTCTCCAGCCCCTAATTTTGGGGATTTTCGTACAATATAGTTTGATGGTATTTAGATCCCACTGACACCTCCCCCCATGCACCGCCACCCAATTTAAGGCATTCTCATATAGGTAACATGGCCTACAGAATCTGATTTATGTCCCCAAACATCCCTCAGTGTGGGTCCCCCTCCCACACTGTTCCTAAGTGGGGCTGGGCTTTCCTACCCACTTCTCCATGGCTTTGCTGGGATTTTCTCTGGTTTGACTTTGTATGGGACTTGTGCCTGCTGTCACCACTGCTGTGAGTTCACATGAATATCTGTCCAGCTGTCTGGAAGACAGCTCCCTTGTGGTCCTCCACCCTCACTGGCTCTTAGTCTTTCCACCTCCTTTCTTAGATGTACTTCCTATAGTCTCAGGGTATAAAAAGGTCATTTATGCTTTCTCTGTTTTACCAGCTATTAGAACATTTTCCCCCAACTTAAGTGACCAGTCTTCTTTTTCCAAGTTATCACTGGCAGTGAGTTGTATGTGGTACCGAACACATAAGTTGTTCACGCTACAGCTGTTTGTCTGGTAGTTAAGCACAACTAAAAAGAAGGGTTGGAGTAATGCCAGGTGGGAACAGGAGATCTGGAGCTCAAGCTCAAGGTAATCCTATGACACATAGTATATTCAGTAGTTGTAGGCCAGCCTGTGCTACAAGAGAGCCCTTCTCACAAGATGAAAAGAAAAGAAGAAAAATTTCAGATTAATATTTTGATTTGTTCAGCCCATCCTATGTGAGTAGTCACGTAAAAGACCTCTGAGATGTTGCAACATTTAACCCGTTTAACATTCCAGCAAGATTGCTCCTGGAGATTATAATGTAATTAGCTCTGGAATCTCAAGTAAAATAATCAAAGTTAAGAGAAGTCGTCATTTGACCAAGATCACACAGGGAGAATTTAAATCTTTGCCCCCCAAATGCACCCCTTCACCATTGTGCCATGGTCTATATATATTCAAAGTGCTATGGCATGCTTATTAAGTACATAACTATAAAAATCCAGGATATATAGTGTCAAAGTTAAACCATTTTGTCCTTTCTGTACCATTTTACGAAGGTAGAATATTTTTAACTTGTCCTTCATTGTTTTTCATGAAGAGAAAATTAGGAAACATATCTATATAATTTTACCATAAGTCTTAACATTAAAACGTTAATATGTTTTTCTTCTTTAATGATATGCCTCTCTGCTTCTCTAGTTTGACTAATCAAGAAACTAAGATACAGAGAAGTTGAGAGACCAGCTTGAGTTTGGGTAGTGAGATGGGAGCTGGAATTCCACTGAACCCAGTTGTGCAAGGGAGGCTTGGACTGTGTCCTAAGTAACCTATAACCTCAGAGTTGGCCTGGGAAGTGACGTTGTCAGCCATTGTCTGCCTCTTCTTTGACCACTATGCTGTACTTTGTTCACTATACTGAGGTTCCTTCCCAATGACCAATAGAGTAGCATAGCTCTAACTCATGAGCAAAGACTCAAACACAATGTAATTTTCTTACTAATTTAATAAAAATCAGTTTGTTGGGCATCAGTGAAGGTATTAATTCCAATAGGATTTCTTACAAGGGTGTCAGTTTATAAAGAAGAGATCATACCTCAAATTACTGAGTCCTTTTAAAAATATTTATTACTATTTTATTTTATGTGTACGAGTGTATTGCCTGCATATATATGTAAGTGCATTCGTGTCATGCAGTGCTTGCAGAGGTCAGAAGAGGGCATCAAATTCTCTTGGAACTGGAGTTACAGATGATTGTTAGCTGCCATGTAGGCACTAAGAATCAAAACCAGATCCTCTTCAAGAGAAGACAGTGCTCTAAATGGCTGATCTGTATCTCCAGCCCCAAATTATTGAGCCTTGTGGTAAATGATATTTGGAGTGCCTGTGACTTTCAGCTGTATGGCTGCTTTCAGAAGAATGAAGCTGTTTATCACAAGATGAAAATCTTTTTCTGGGATAGACAGAAGTCAGAAAGGGAAAGTGAAATAAGCAGAGGACTGTGGAGACATACAAGAGGCTCCATCTGAATTG